>JAJHUR010107095.1:0-20996 GCA_027495735.1 Lutjanus campechanus
ATGACAAACATATGAAGAACAAAGTTAGCAAGAGAGACCCTCGTTTTCATAGATTAAGTCATTATTTCTATCAGTCTGTATGATAACAGTTGTAATAATAGTTGCTTAATTGTGTCGATATGGAGGTATGATTTCACCAGTTGACAATTATAGAGTCAACAGGAAGACGACACATGTCATCAAACAGTCTGATCTGGAGTTTTTCTCACATCGGTATTGATCTATTCTTGCTTTATTATTTCTAAAGTATATTGAAACTCCTTACAAATCACCGTCACCCCATTTACACCTGGTATTAAATCATAAATGATCACAGATAAATGAGGTAACAGATAATACATGAGCTGATCATGCCTTTGTGCTTACACCTTTATTTTAAATGCATTCCTGTTATCCTCATTGAGGTTGAATCTCTCGAGTATTTTGAGGTCAGTCAAGTCAAAACAGGAAAAATAGAGTCTGCACACCGGATAATGATCTCATAAACATTTATTAATTCACCACCATGTGATGTCATAGGCGCTGAGGAAGGACTTGGACCTGAAACGTCACCTGTATATTAATAAATGTTCATACTGTGGGAACATTGTCTAGTGTGTGGACTCAGGTAGTGGCAAATCAGCCCCAGACTTTGTTAAAAACTGCAGAGTTTCATGAGTTGTTGGGTTATAAACGCTGTGCAACACTGTCTGCAACACACTCTTGATTATGTGTCTACTCTTGTAAATTCGGCAAATGTAATACATACACCAAGTCATTCTTGTCTTTGTCTAAAAATATCGTGTCAGTTTGTCTTGATGTGTCAGTTCCAGCATGTATGTTACTCTGTGACCACATGAATTATGCACCTCGTCGACAGCAGATCAGATGTACAGATGAATGCAGTGCACACTGACACCCACAGTTATTTCTTACTGCGTGTCATTCACTTCACACCCGCAGTGCTTTCATTTGTCACACAGTTGCGTTGAACAATGCAGCCTTTTGCACAGAATAGACATATAATCAGTAAATTTGAACAACCTGTATTTTATGTTAGCTGAAACCAAAAATCTGCATCAGTGTTATGTTGTGTACAGATCCCAGCATGCCAGATTATACCAACAGTGTGCAAAGCTGTCATCAAAGCATGAGGTGGCTAGAATGAGGAATTGAAAATCTCAAAGAACAAAAAACTTTTGCACACTTGGAGGTCAACAGGAGCGTGGGAGAAGCCCATGGCTCGACAGTAAAAAGCAGAAATGACTCTTGCGTGCTGTCCTCTGCCCTAAATAACATTAACGAATCTTTGATTGCAAGTGCAGAAGACAGTGTGCAAGAGTTTTTTATATTTTAGAGTCTTCAAAAACAAAAACATTGCCTTGTTTTTACATTTTTTCTTTCCACATAATTCCATATTTCATAGTTTTGATCTACAGTGTAGAAAAATAATAACACTAAAGTAAAAACATTGAATTATAAGATGTGTCCGAACCTTTGACTGGTACTGTACATATTGCATTAACATGAGTTTTTTCCCTGTCTACATACAGATCACATTTTATTCCAAGTGTAAATGTTTGTGTGTGTCAACTGTCTTTTGTGCAGATTGAGTCCCCAGTTGTCTCAGGAGGTGATGCTGGATGAAGTGAGCGATGCTGTCCTGGTGGACATGCTGTGGGAAACCCAGATGTACCTCTATGAGAAGAGGGACACCCTCCAGTCTCTGGCGAAGCTGCTGCTGGACAACTGAAGGCGCGGGAAAAATCAAAGAGAGAGGCTGCTGAGACGGGACTGTGAGAGCAGAAGAGGTGAAGAATATGAGAGCAAGTCGAGACAAGAGCGGCCGGGACGAGGCGCAAAGATTTAGCGACCCACGTGTCTGATAACGAGACTGTAACGTCTGTGTTGGTGTGCTCTTTCTTTAAGACAAACATCCTTGAGATGACGTTAACACAATGACTTCCATATTTCAAGCTGAGCAGTCAGAATGCAGAAGTAAATGTGTGAAACAAGACAGACTGAAAAACTACTGACTTAACGTAGCCTGTTTAAAGGCAGGTAATGTAGCATCATGTGACCTTATCCCTGTCACGGTTCATTAATTTCACTGTTTGTATAGAAAGCGATGAAAGAGGCTGTGTAGTTTTCCCTTCTTTGGTATGTGAATACAAGGGAAATGTAAGAGGAAGTGGTATCAACCAAATGAAACCAGAAGTAGCACATACTGACAGTGATGCTCTCAGCTAACTGTTGCCCCCCCCCCCCCTCTATTGTGTTGGGGGAAACAAAACAAGCAGAGCATGTTTGAATCCGGTTTCTATTGGTTGTGGTGAAACGGTTGTCAATCACTCCTCCTCATCTCTCATTCTCTTGTTCCTCTTTTTTTTTTCAAGATGATACAGAGACATTTAATGTACTGACATTTTCCATAGGACCATGTGATCAATAGAACCTGCACTCCGGATGATGATGGTGATGATGAACCAGTTCTGCCTTATGTGTCTGGGACCCAAATTTGTACCTTTTACTTTTTGCTCCGCAACTCATTTCCATGCCTTTACTGTGTAAGTTATTTATACTGACTTTTAATTAAACACAATATTTAAATTCACACACACTGAAAAAAACTGTCATGCACTCTGTACACGGTTATAACCTCTCAGTCTACTCTAAAAGTGTCTTGAGCACATATTTAACTTGTACTGTTTTAACTGGACGTAAAACTAGACTTGAATTTTCAACTTACTTGAAGGACAAAGTAACAGACTCACTCACTGCTACTTGCACAACATAAACTATTAGTTATAAGTTTATTTCTTATGTTTTTTTGTATTTGGAATAATTACTGAAGTGTATACTGGTATGGTAATAAAATATATTAATATGGATTAAACTTGCATCCATGACTTTTTTTTGTCATTTGCAATCACACTCTTTCTCTCTGGTTTGTAATTTAAGTCAAGCAGGGTCTGACTACTTCACTTTATTACATTGCTTAGTTAAATTCTTGATTCTGATTGGTCAGTTACAGCATTCTGAGGTCTGTTATTTCTGTATATGAAGAAGAGACCGTTGCTATGGACACAGTTCTGGTCATAGACTCTTGAGCAGCAATAATAATTAAAACACTAAAATCATTTTTAAATGTATATGTTATGTCGAATTATTTATATTTTGTGGTACATAACTATGTAGCATGCAGGATAATGTACAGTGAGCCAGTAACTATTGTGAAATAAAGCCATAAAATCATTTTAAAATAGCTATTTTTTGTAATAAATGTGTACCAAATATTTTTTTTCTTGTAACCATGCGCCTGCTTCGTGTCAGGACCCTGCATCATCCTGTCGGTATTTAATTATTTTACAATAACAACCTGCTCACTGTAATTATCCCTTAAATATCCCTTATATATTATTAGTTACTGTGACTACAAAATAAATTAGAGCACACAGCACATGCATAAGACAACAAACTTTATTTAAATGTACAATCTATAATTCAACCATAAAAAGTTCTCCCCACCAGGTCCAGGTCCTTTATTAAACAAGCAGATGTTAGTTTGATGCTGTGTTTTAAGAATAAAATGAGTAAAATAGCGGCCATATTGACATAAAGTATTATAATAAACACAGGTGTTACCAATTATACTAATTAAGGTTCCATTATATTCAGGTCAGAGTATTATAATGTATGTTGGATCTTTGGGAAGGCGCCACTACACTAAATGGAACGGGACCCAAATTAGTATCACTGGTAACACCTGGCTGCTGTGACACTCACGGCCCCAGTACAGTTGAGACATTATGTAGGGCTGAGCTTGTTTCGAAAAATGTATCTCTAGCTAACGTTAGTTAAAACATAAATTAATTAGTTTTAAAAAATAAGTCTAGCTATCTGCTCTTAAAAACAAAATAAACAGGAGAAAAGTTAATGGAGGAAAAATGGCCGGACCATTCAGTCAGCAGACCTAATACGGTTAACAGTCATTGGCATCGAAGTTATTGACGCCACAGTCGTGGCCGAGATAATTTTATGGGTGAGTATTTCATAATTATCTTGGCTTTCTATAAAGTAATGCCTGTTACTCAAGTAGCTAAGTATTAAGATAGTAACACAAGTTATTTATTGCTTCTATGTACTTTTAAGAGAAAGGATAAAAAGCTAACTGAAGCAGTTGTTAGCTAGCGTTAGCATAATTTGACATAGCTGCTAGCACGACAGATCACAAAACCAACCGTCAGCTGCTGTGGCTGCTCGCTGCTGACACAACAAAGAAGAATGTTAGCTTCGTTAAAGCCGTTGGTTCAGTTCGTTAACTGTCCAGCACCTACTTCTAGCCAGCTAATTTATAAGATACAAATACAGGTGTTTAACACAATAACTTTGACATCCTATCACTTGTAATAACTCCTGCTGTTGTACATCTGCACTGCACAAGGGAAACCACAAATGGTACCTCAGAAATATAAAAGGTACCCCAGGAGTAACAAATAATTAGAAAGGTTCCAAGACCAGTTTGTCTTCCCCAGGGCCCTAGAGCCCTATCTCTAGGGCTCTGGTCTTCCCTATACCAGAGATAAAATGATATGAAAATGTAATATAACGTTACTCAAAACTATGTGCTGAAATATTAATGCACACTGAAATAATTAACAGTGGTAATATAGAAATTTTCCCAATGTAACTGTGTGTGTGTGTGTGTATATATATGTATGTGTGTATATATACCTATATATATTTGTATATTTTAATAGCTGTGTACTACTAATCCTGTATGAATGTTTGAAAACATGAACAAGTGCATACAGAGAATCCATAATAAAAAAAAAGACAGCGTGACGGGACACTGCCGGGAAACACCGATTTGTGCACTTGCCGATACCGCATTTTAGGTAATACCTGTGGCATTTTTTAATACTGGTATTGGTATCACTACAAGCCTTTGAACATAGATGAATTTAAACTTTTCTGAGCTATAACCAGTTATTTGTTGAAGTTTTTTTTTTTTTTTTAATACATGTGTCGGCTCTTTGACACAGCAAAAGCCTGTTCAAGTCAACGAATCATAGCTATGTGGTTTAACAGACTGCACCATTGGTTAATCACAGCAATGTCCTTATTTTACTTCTTAAAACAGGCAGTGGGTGTCCATCAGCGCTCTCAAGTGTGTTCCTGAGGTGTCCATAAGATGCTGGATGTCTGCCTGCTCATTCACAGCAAGACACTGCACTGTAGATGAGCTCATCAAGTGAAGTCCCAATGCAGAATTAATTAACAGAACAATGTCGGAGTCCTGTACATCACAGAGGCAGGTGTGTTGTTATATTTAGTCTTTTTAAGTTTTTGTTTGATGTTTTCTTCAAGTTCTAGGGATCTACTGCCTGCCCATTGTCCCTGGAAGTAAAGAAAAGAATAAATTAATCTAGTGTGAGATAAACATGTGGCAAGTTGTCAATTAAAGCAGTTTGTAAGGTTCTCAATCATTAAAGGGACAATTCAACCCCAAATCCAAATCAAAAACATATCTTTTTCTTCTTACTCATAGTGCTGTTTATCCAACTAGGTTATTTTGTTTTGAGTTGCTTAGTTTTGGAGATATCGGCTGTAGAGATATCTGCCTTAAAAAAGAAAGTAGTTCCGGTAGATTATACCGTAGAAAGAAAGTAGGTCTGTGGAGTATCTTTAACTGATTTTGGGGTGAATTGTCCTTTTAAATATATTCAGGGTGGAAGGTAAATCTATAACTTAATTTGTCACTTCATCAAGTTTCGATCATCATCACAACATGCCTTCAGATCTTGGGGTAATGATGTTTAAATACTTGTAAAAAATCTAAATTTCCCAAAGGTTTTAACAAAATAATACCAGTAGGTTCTAAAATATCATGTAGCATAACCTGTAATAAGCTACACAATTCTTACAGTTTATCCCTCAAATAGAGTCTAATTCAGATGTAATAGTCAAGAGATGCTTACTCAGGTTGTGTTGGGGTTAAAGCTGACAACAGCATAGTGGGAGGGCTCTTGTTCTTGGGGCTGATGTGGCTGGACAGTGCTGTAGACAGGAGCTGTGTGGTCCTGTGGGAAGTGTACTTCGCTATAGTAAAGATCATCCTGCTTTGCTGGTACATCTGAAATCTCGTCATATGTGGGACCAAGGTTTTGCTGATGAAGAGACAAGAGCAGAACATAGCTGGTACTCAGTGGTAGGGGTGTCAAAATTAATCGTTTTTAAGATGCATCGCGATTCGGGCGTGGGCGATTCTGCATCGATGCAGTGACAGGACATAATCGATTATAGCAGATAGACGTTCCTTCTTAATTTTCCGGCAGCGGCTGGACAATAAAGTTCTAAAATTCAAAATAACTTCCTGCTCGCAACGAACGCCGTAGCGACCAGCATCATAGCAACGTTAGACTGCTAGTTTTTGAGCACTGTCAGGAGGTGCTCTGCCTCAAGTTGAGTTAAGTTAAATGGAATAAAAAAGGCATAGACGAGAGGAGGACTGCTGATGGATAAGCTCCACCTGAAAGCACGTTAAATCAAAAAAAAAAAAAAACGACCCGCAGCGGAGGGAGGGAGAGAGAGAGAGAGCGTGTGAATACGGACAGATGCGCCAACTTGATATAAAAACTTTTTATGATCATGAAACATAATATTACTGAACACTTCTGTGGAGGTTTTTTTTTTGCTCCAAGTCCGATTTGTTTTTAAATACTTAATTACTCCCCGCCGATTATTCATAACTACGAAGGAGGAGAGAGAGAGCAGAGAGGAGGGAGGGGGAGCGTGTGTGAAGTGCTGACTGATATAAAACTTTTTTGATGATAAATCCTGATGTTACTGAACAGTTCCCTGACTAAAATATCTGTCTCAGTAACAGACAGACAGACGCTCGTCTCCTCCATGATAAGTTTGTCACTTCGCTGCATTATTATAAATCATTGAACTGTCCAGACGCTGTCTCTCCCTCTTCATCTCCTCAGTGTGTGTCCGTGTGCAGTTTGCTGTCTGCTGTGGTCTAAAACATCCTCACTGATGTTAACAGGATGACACTGATGTAAATTATCCTTTCTTTCTTAACACAAAAACATGAATATCGCGCACAGTTTAGCCCGTTTAGTGAAAAAAGGTTGAGGATTTTTTTTCTTTCAGAGGACAATATTTTTTATTAAAGAAATAAACTAATAGACCTAATTAATAGTAATACTAAATAATTAAACAGATGCATAATAGCGATCTTTTCCTATAATACTGCTGGTTTTGTGGTGATGGAATGTTAAATCTGAAGCCTGCAGTGCGCTATAGAAGCAGTGCATTTTGGCATTGAAGACTTTTATGTCATGTTCTAAAGCACTTTAGGAACAATAAAAAGGGAGTTCATATTTATCTGACTGCTTGTATTCACTGATAGAAAAAGTAGACATATGCAGTAATATAAACAATTGAGGATGCAATGCATCGTGATGCATCGTGGAATCAAATCGAATCGAATTGTTGACTGGATAATCGTAATCGAATCGTGAGACCAGTGAAGATGCGCAGCTCTACTCAGTGGCTGGAGTAGCTCTGGGTTTCCTTCGAATCAGGGGTGCAAGTTATGAATTACAACTACTCAAATGACTGTAATTGAGTCATCTTTGGGGCATTTGTACATTTAGTATGTATTACACTATCTCATCTACTTGTAAAAGCATGAATCACTTGTCAGGTTTATGATTTCAATTAATAACCAGACCTTTCATTTGCATTTTTGTAGCCAATAAGGCTATTTGATAACAAACAGGTCAATGAAAACCATGACATACAGATGGAAAAAAACAAAAAAACAAAACAAAACAAAAACAAAAGACGCTACAGCAGTCACAGCTTTGGAGAGATGACTGTGACTACTGAGCAGAAAAGCACAAGAGCTGGAATAATTTAGACTGAAGATTTAGAGAAACAGTTGACAGTAACTACTGTAATACTGTGAGTAGTTTTGGGGAAAGTACGTTGTACTTTGATTTTAAGTATTCTTTAACAACAGTAGTTTTACTTGTAGTTGAGGAATATTTTCAGTAATGTAATAGTACTTCAACTTGAGTTCAGATTTTCAGTCCTCTTTTGCACTCCTTCTTAGCAACAGGATAGAAGTTGGTGATGTTTTTCTACTGTGTAAAAAAGTGTTAAAATTCTGTCCTTACCTGTTCCATGTTGTTTGAGGTTTCAGTACTTTGAGATTGGCTAGAAGTCCTCTTTCTCCTGATTCAATGAATGAAATGGGTGAATGTAAAAATGAAAAGGTGATTCCAGGTTAGTGTGTGAATTGGTGTGTGAATATCATTGCTCTTAAAAGAGAACAGTATTGCTCACCTCATCCACAACAAGACAGTGACGGGTATTAAAATCAGAAGAGCAGCACCGACTCCTGCAGCTGCTGCTGATGTCCAGTTTGTCTCACTGTGGACAGTCAGAGTCTTTTCTTGGGAGCTGATGTTGTGGGTTTTTACAGCACAAGAGTAGTTTCCTGCATGCTGACTGCTGACTGGGTCTAGAACCAGGTGTTTGTGTTGGTTCTCTGTCAGGGTCAGAGGTCGACTGTTCTTGTACCAGATGTAGTTTGTGTTGTCAGTCAGAGGACAGCTGGTACTGCAGGTCAGTGTGACTCTCTGACCCTCTGTCACCTCTGCAGAAGGAGTAAACTTCACTGTCAGACCTGAAAGATAGTTAGATTGGTCAGTAAATGTAGATGTGATGAGTTATCTCACACAAGTCCTCAGACCTAAACAACAAAAAGGTTGTTTGTTCCAGGAGGGGTCTTCTAGAACAACCTATATAGCCAAGATGACTTATATAGCCAAAGTGTTTTCTGATTTGTATATATAATAATAATAATAATAATAATAGCAGTACTTAATCTAATGAACTACCTGTGACAATCAGAGTCACCCCAGGTAAATCAAATGGTTTCCATCCTTCGTTATCTTTGTGGAGGCTGAATGTGTATTCTGCTGAGTCCTCGTCCTTCAGGTTTTTAATTCTCAGGATGTGAAGCTTCTTCATTGTGTCATGATACTCCACTCGTCCTGCATCTTTAATCTTTTCAGTATCTTCTTTACCACTGTTCTTATCGTCTTTGACAATTTTATACCATGATTTTGACTTTGGCTGCTGGTAGTCCGGATGAGAATATTCACTTGAAATGTTCACTGACGAGCCTTGAAGAGCACAGATTCTCCTGCTGACATAATTCACACTCCAGCAGTTGCTATCATCAGTACCTGAAATATAGATGTAAGGTAAGAGGCAGTTCCCTTTTAGTTAATAAGTTTAAGTAAATTTACAAATGTCCTATTTTATAATTAGCGGCCATAAGTTGGTTCATACTCACAGACTTCAGCAGAGTACAGATCCTGGTGGTCTTTTACAGCACAAGAGAAGGTGTCAGCAGTGGTGATGGGAACTTTACAATGTGAGTTTGTATCCACATGTTTGTTCTTATACCATATAAAGTCAGTCACAGGACAGCTGGTGTTACAGGTCAGTCTGACATGGCCCGTTGTGTCTTCAGGAGTCCTTTGAACGTGTATTTCTGTTGTGAGATGACAAATACATTTTTTACATTCACTTGTTAAATAAAAAAAAAAATCATTACATGAATTATTAAATATAGACTCAAAGCTTGATTGATCCAGACAACAGTGGATGTGTGCTTGTAACAAAATAGAAATTAGACAAAGAAACAGCAAAAATATGAAAGTGTGAACACAAAATAAATCTGTGATACAGTAGATCTCAATTTTTATGTGACTTTAAAAGGATTAGAGGTGTGGTGGTCAGGTGTGTGTTTGTGTGTTGTGGATGTTTGAGAATCATAACCTGTTGGATATGTGATGGAGCAGGGCTCATCCACTGATGTCTGCTTAGAAGAACACATTCTCCCTTTAGCATAGGTCACATTAATGCAGGTTGATGTGACAGAATCTGGACAAAAAGAAATGTCAGTTGTCAGTTTCTGGTGAATGTAATCAGTTATTCTTTGTTATTCAGTGTTATGGTTTAATGTTCCAGTGCATGAAAAATAAAATACTGTAACATATTTAACCAGGGGTTTTGTAATGTGATAAGAAGTTAACATAGTCACTCACCCACTGAGACTTCAGGGGCTCTGAGATCCTCGTAGCCTTTGACAGCACAGGAGTATGTGACTGCTTCATCACTGCTGACCAGCTGTTGGTACCAGGGAGACCAGTCCTGATAGAGAAACTCTCTGTTCTTGTACCAGATGTAGGCTGCAGGCTTTTCAGTCAGAGGACAGCTGGTGCTACACATCAGTGTTACTGTCTGTCCCTCTGTGGTGGGAATCACCTTCACCTGCAGGTCTGAGATGATGATGTGTGAAATGTGAATTAATACCCTGATTATTCTCAAAGTACCAAATTAGTAATAAATTAGTGGCAAACACTGTACCTGCAACACGGAGCTGAATTGTTCTTTGCTTGCAGTTTTCTGTTTGGTCAGTATTCTCGCTGCAGCAGTAAAGTTTTGCATCACTCTCTCTCAGATCTTTGATTGTTAGAGTGAAGTTACTCTCTTTAGACATGTTGTATGTGACATGATTTTCATCTGCAGAGAGCTCCTTCAGAACAATGTTAGGTCCATTCTGGTATATATTGTACCATTTCATGCTTGACGTGGGATGTTTAGCTGAGCAGGACAGCTGCACTGATGAACCTTTCAAGGCACAGATGTTTTGTTGTTGCCCCTGAACCCCTTTAACAGAAGATTTAAAAAAACATCTGGACATATCCTTTTTTTAACAGTCTCTCTATACTAATCAGTCAATGATAATAGTGTGATTTTACTGATTTATCCTACTGTAATACATCTAAAAAGCTGCTAACAACAGGATATGTGAAAATCTTTATAGCTCACATTTAATCCTTTCTGTCATCTTAACAAAACCCATCCTCAATTTGCTTTCATTTGTCTACTGTATTGTGTACTGCTGACAAACATTTTATATCTTTTACAGTTCACAGTTAATTACTATTATATAAGAAAAGATAAACAACATACCTGAGATGAACAGAATAAAACCCATAAACACACATCCAGCTTCTGCCAACAACATGGCTGTTGTCGTCTTCAGCTTCAAATCAACAAGTTGCTTTTATAATTTAATGACCATATTAGACCTGCTGGGTTTAGATAAACTAGTAAAACTTAAAGAATGTAAATAAAGAGTCAGAATCAACAGCAGTCTTCTCAGGATGGACTGTCGGTCAGTGTGAAGGCGTCTTGTAGACAAACTGCAGGCAGCTCTGACACGAAAAATTCACTTCCTTCCTCATTAGTATTCTTAGTCGATTGAGACCTCTAGTGAAGAACCTGTTTAGTACTGTAGAGGTTTGACATCATACTATGTCATTGAAAACTGAATTTACTTCAGTGTGTTCTGTGTGTATTTTGTCACAATCACTATTGTTTTTTTTATATCATTTATAAAATCCCAACACACTACAAAGATTTTATAAATGATATTATAAAAATAATTAATATATTAATTTCATAATGACCCTGTTTCTAGTAGTTTATTTCTTATTTTACTATTTTTTATTTTACTTTGTGTTTAGTTACAAACTGCTTGAATCTGCTCACCTTGCTTCTCTTCTTCTCCTTCCTTACTCACACATCCATACCTCTGGTTACATCCTGGGGTTTGTGTTTTACACAATCACAGTCTGTTAGCTCTAATGGCGAATACAAACAAGCTAAAACAAAAGCTTATTGTTGTCCAGTTTTCCTTGTAAGTCAAAATTTTTCAGATCGTTGTAAATTTACTGCAGGCTCAACCAAAAATGCTCCTCCTCCATCTTCCAGCAGCAGCAGCAGTGAGAGAGGAGGACAGAGGACAGGATGACTGAGACTGTCAGCAATATGATTTATTCTTTATGAGTGCACAGAACAACCAACTCATTTTCTTAATATGGTTTAATGTATTTGTTACAAACACATTTAGATTTGTTTCCAGTGAGATATTATTGGATTTATATAATGCCATTGCTGTTGTGAACATTACTGTTGCTGCTCTAGAAACATAAAATATGTCATTAGAGATTACAAATATGTATCACTGCTCAGAAAAATAAAGGGAACACTTAAACAACACAAAGTAACTCCAAGTGAATCACACTTCTGTGAAATCAACCTGTCCAGTTAGGAAGGAACACTGATTGTGAATCAATTTCACCTGCTGTTGTGCAAATGGAACAGACAACAGGTGGAAATGAGAGTCAATTAGCAAGACAACCCCTATAAAGGAGTGGTTCTGCAGGTGGCGACCACAGATCATTTCTCTGTTCTCATCCTTTCTGGCTGATATTTTGGTCACTTTTGCATTTTGTCAGTGCTCTCACCCCTAGAGGTAGGATGAGGGAGTGTAGGATGAGAAGTTGCTCACGTAGTCCAACTCCTCCAGGATGGCGCATCAATATGTGCTGTTGCAAGAAGGTTTGCTGTGTCTCCCAGCACAGTCTCAAGAGCATGGAGGAGATTCCAGGACACAGGTAGTTACTCCAGGAGAGCTGGACAGGGCCGTAGAAGACCCTCAGCAGGATCGGTATCTGCTCCTATGTGCAAGGAGGAACAGAATGAGCACTGCCAGAGCCCTACAAAATGACCTCCAGCAGGCCACTGGTGTGAATGCTTCTGACCAAACAATCAGAAACAGACTCCACGAGGGTGGCCCGAGGGCCTGACGTCTTGTAGTGGGCCCTGTGCTCACTGCCCAGCACCGTAGAGCTCGATTGGCATTTGCCATAGACCACCAGAATTGGCAAGTGTGACACTGGCTCCCTGTGCTCTTCACCGATGAGAGCAGGTTCAACCTGAGCACATGCGACAGATGTGAATGGGTCTGGAGATGCCATGAAGAACATTATGCTGCCTGCAACATCATTCAGCATGACCGGTTTGGTGGTGGGTCAGTGATGGTCTGGGGAGGCATTTCCCTGGAAGGACGCACAGACCTCTACAGGTTAGATAATGGCACCCTGACTGCTATTAGGTATTGGGATGAAATGAAGTGGGCCCTTATAGCCTGTTGGCTATTTCACTTGTTATCAATTCACATTACGGATCTGATCTGGATCTGAGCTGTATTTGGCCGCTGCCAAAAAGGAACTGAATGAATGGCTTTAGCTTCAAAAATAAAAAGAAAGTCTCACACTTTGAACCATCAAAATATGAAATAAAATCATAGATCAACAAAGAGACTCAATTTGCTTCGTAAACGGCCAGATATTAAGTAAAACAAAGTAAATCCAACATTAGACACTGTGCAGTGACAGCCTGTAATGACACAGCTTATCAATTAGTAGCGTTAATAATGGGAAACGGAGACAGAAGGGCAAAATGGAGAGAGTGTGGATTACGATGAGTTGTGCAGCACAATTTGCGCTATTTCAGCACCATGGTCAGCGCCATGGATTTATCATTAAACAGCGACCTGCTGATAATCTAGCACCACAACTGCCGCTAGGCTATTTCAGCACCATGGTCAGCGCCATGGACTTTACCAATAATTTGCTCAAACCTGGGTCAGATAAAGGTTCAAAAGTAAAGCGATTAAACCAACGGGGTGGGAGACGAAGGATAGAAGGTCAATAACATTCAGCGATGATGGATGCCACACAGTCCTATAGCCTGCATAATCAAGTCACCTGTGATCAACCCAGACAGGACAACAAACAAGTGCCCAAGCAACATGTGTGGCCTGTCGTTAATGCAATAACCAAGCAGACACAGCGGCAATTAAAACAACGCTATTTAAGAAAAAGGCCAGACAGACAGCCACGAGGCACACAAGGCCACAAGATTCTTCCTCTGCTCTTGCTCCTTACGCTTTAGTGCGCCCGACTTGTGTTTTTTCATAATTAGGCTATTTAAGCCAACACACACAGTAACTAGCTACGGCTAACTGCACACTCAGAGACCACCGTGAAAAAGACCACGCAGGCCCGCGCACTTCAATCAGATGTCACTTTCTGTCAAATGCGCATACACGCACAGCGAGAGAGAGAGAGCGAAAGAGAGATTGCCAGACAGAGCAAGAGAGGTTGACATGGCAACTATGATGTCACTTTACCTCTTAATCTTATTTCAGAAACGCTCTGATCTGGACTGTTTTTCCCCCCTTTTTTACTCTTATATCCTTACAAATACAGCAGTAAGAGACCGACTTTCCGACTTGACGTTTTTGTTTTTGTTTTTTTCGCCACCAGTCTGGCAGTGGGCCCCTTCGTAACCGTGGGCCCAGGGCAGCCGCACCCTCTGCCCCCCCGCCGGCTCCGCTACAGCCTTGGACCCATTGTCAGAACCTATGCTGGTGCAGTGGGACCTGGGTTCCTCCCGGTGCACGACAATGCCCGACCTCATGTGGCTAGAGTATGCAGGCAGTTCCTGGAGGATGAAGGAATTGATACAGTACCATTGATTTCATCCCTCTATAGGGTGATCATTTTCATTTCCATCAAATTATGTGGCATCCTTTTGTTACTAATACATCACCTACTCATAATCAGGAAAGATATCCAAGATTATTTTTACCCCATTTAGATCTGATGTGTTTTTGAAGTTTTCCCTTTATTTTTTTGAGCAGTGTATTAAAGCTTTTTAAATAATAGATTTTTCAAAGTTTTTAGAAAAGTACCGACTTGATAAGCAGTATTGATAAGAGCAGTAGATAAGATCCCAATGATACCCATGACTATACATTAAACAGGAGACTCGCTCCCTGTGCGTGTGTTATTGTGCAGAGCAGAGTGTGACTGTCACACAGACCACAGCAGCAGAGTGAACTGGTGAGGGAGGGGGAGAGCGCAGCAGTAAGTTTGGAGATCGTCTATTAGAACAAGTTACTTGATTGTAGATGGTGTCATTCTCTTGATGGATAAAAAAATAAAAAAGCTAAATGGGTCGCTAAATCTACTTGGGCGGCTTTTATTTTTTCTGGGTGGCCCTTCCAAGTAAAGTTTATGTGTGGGAAACACTGTATTATTATTAAAAAAGTTGTTAAAGTTGTCAGAGTGAGAGCAGAGAAATGTGAAGCTGTCTGTGGTTGTTTTGTGGTGGAATCATAAAACCTCATCAGTGGGGAGGAAGCTGCAGACTAATGTCTGAGCTTTTCATTTCTCTGCTAACCCATACACTAACCCATATGAGCAGCTGCAGAATAGTTGACATTAAATTTGGATTAAAATCTTAACAGTGACGGTTCTGACACTGAGCTGAAGTGACAGACAAACTGCATGCAGTTTCACTTCCTTCCTCAAGACTATTCTCAGTCAAATGAGCCCTCTAGTGAAGAATCTGTTCAGGTCATTGTTTCTGTGATGCCCTATTTTGTGATTGAAAATTTAACTTAAAGGTGTTCTCTCTCTTTTCTTATTAGGTTTTTGCTTTAATTTTTAAAACTGTGATATAGTGCATAAATTGCATTAAATTGCATTACAAAACATTGTTCAAGTTGCTAGCGTGAGAACAGAGAAATGTGGCGCTGGTTGTGGTTGTTTTGTGATGGAAGTAGAGCGAAGGTCATCATGTAGGTGTAAGGCTATCAGAAATAGAATCAGTGAAAAAAGGTAATGCCTGCACACTTACTCCTGCCACCAACGTTTAATAATGACAGCGTTTCAATCTCATTTGGATCCTTGTCAGGTCAGAATGTTTGAAAAATGGAAATGGCACCCATATTTAAACGTCATGTACTTAAGAAGGCTGACAAGCTATATGATGGCAGGTGTGGTTAACCACACAAACTGCCTGGGTCATAAACATTCAGAAACCATTAACACATAGAAAAAAAGATACACAGAGAGAAACAGTAATACAGAAGCTATACTTAAAAAAATAAAACATTATTTATATTAACATTATATTAAACGTATATTAAAAAATATATCAAATTTGTCAAACCATATATTAAAATCTAGGAGGAAAATTGGGAAAAAAAATCTTATATTCCTGTATAGAAACTGCTCTATTACTAAAACCAAACCAATGTGTGTTTGGGTCTAGAACACATTTATATAGTCATCATAATACTACCACCATTGTTAGTTTTGAGCAAATGTTTTAGGCCTAACGCCTATTCTTTATTCAGACCTCTACGTCTGGAAAGTGAAGGCGTAAAACTCTTTTTGGGGTTAGAGGGTATTTACCTCACCTTCTCCTTTCGGAAATCTAAAATGCTCAAAGTGTAGTGGAGCTGCAGACAAATGTAGTTGCTTATGTTCTTTTAGTTTAACCATTCACAGTCAGAGCACCATAGATTTTGATGGAAGCAAACTGTATGTACAAAAGGTTTTTTGAAGTCACAGCTGCAAATTATCCAAAAAGTAACACAACATTAAGCACACTGGAAACACAAAGTTTTCCTCAGTCCTTTTGAAAGTCTGGCTTTGTTATGACCAGACAGATTAGTAAAGACATCTGTGGTTTGGCAGTGAGGTTGTATGTAGGCTTTCTCAGAAGAAATTTACATGTAACCACTTGACTGGAGTGCCTAACGAGGTGTAACTACGTCAAGCACAGATGTGTGGATGTTAACCAGCAAAGAAAGAAAGCTGGTGCTAGCACTGCTAATGTCAAACACACTGTATGGCAGCTAATGCTATGATCCTACTCAGTCTGAAAAATTAACGCATTGGAGAGTTGCTGTCATTTTGCAGGATAACATTTCATGTTTTCTTACTTTTAGACTAGTCGACGAGTTTAAATTAAATTTTTAATTGGACACCTTGAATCTGACGCATCAGGCAGACAAGTTTCCCACTGGGTTCAACAGAAAAATATGTGCTCAACTTTATGTTTGCATCTGGCTTTACACTTGTCCCTGCTATAATTTTGAAGCTATTCCAGTTATTAAAACTGTGAGAGGTGGGTGTTTGGCAAAGTACCATGACACTGAACTTTAGTTGAGTTCGAGAGCACTGGCTTTATGGTGGAGTAGACAGCATCTGTGTGATTCTGGGAGACGTGGAGTCTGCAATAGTGATCATTTTGATCTTGCTCTGTTGATTGAGTTGAGAAGCTTTCATAAATGGGATCAGGGACCTGAGGAGACAAGACAAATAACATTACTTTACATTATTACCCATGGCTGACTGTTGACTGAACCCTCAACCATCAGAACAGCATGATCTAAAAGCCCTCTGTATGTGCTGTGAGGCACGAGCTGTTCGCAAAGTTCAGTTTTTTAACATTTGAGAGAGAAAATGAAAATTAGCTGTTGCTGCTGGGCATTATACTAGGGTTACGTCTCCATGTCTAGTTTATTATTTTCTTAATAAAAATGCAAGTCAGGCAAACCCAAGACGCTCAAGAGCATTGGTGGCAGTGTTGTTTCTTTTCTGTGGGCCAGGTTAGTGTGTGAATGGCATTGCTGTTAACAGAGCACACTGTTTCTCACCTAATCCAGAAGAAGACAGTGAGAGGTATTATGACTAGGAGAGCAGCTCGGGCCCCTGTAGCTGCTGCTGGTGTCCACGTTCCCGTTGTGCTGTGGACAGTGAGAATCTTTTCACGGGAGCTGATATTGTTGGTTTTGACAGCACAGGAGTAACTTCTTGCATGCTGACTGCTGACTGGGTCTAGAACCAGGTGTTTGTGTTGGTTCTCTGGCAGGGTCAGAGGTCGACTGTTCAAGTACCAGATGTAGGTTGTGTTATCGGTCAGAGGACAGCTGGTGCTGCAGGTCAGTGTGACTCTGTGACCCTCTGTCACCTCTGCAGAAGGAGTGAACTTCACTGTCAGACCTGAAAGATGATTAGATTGATCAGTAATCATAAAAAAGATCTCTATCTCACAAATCCTCATACCTAAATGATGAAATATGGCAGGTCCTGAAATTCATGGATGAAACTTTTTAAGACTGTTTTAGGAGAAGTGCAAACATTTCACCAAAGTACACAGACAGGATGGCATCGTTTGCACATTGAACATGAGCTAACCCTGAAATATTCAGCAGGTTTGAGTGAGGCTTGACTACAGACTATGGTTCTCAGATACTGATGAGTCTGCTGAGTGCTGCTGATGAGAAGCTGTGAGGGAGCAATATGTTTTTTGTTAAAATATGCAGAAAAATGTTAAGGCATACCTGTGACAGTCACAGTTACTCCAGGAAAGTCGGTCTCTTTCTGTTCTTTGTCATATTGTTGGAGTCTGAATCTGTATTCTGCTGAGTCGTTCTTCTTCAGGTTTTTAATTCTCAGGATGTGAAGGTTCCCATGTTGTCATAATACTCCACTTGACCTGCAGACTCAGTCAGCTCTTCAGCTTCTTCCTCACTACTTCTCTTTATTTTATACCAAAATTTAGACTTTGGCTGCTGCTTGTCAGGATGCAGATATTCACTTGAAATGTTCACTGAAGAGACTTCAAGTGCACAGATTCTCCTGCTGATGTAATTCACACTCCAACAACAGCTCTTATCATGAACACCTGAAATATAGATTTAAGACATAAGTCATAAGCAACAAAAGTGTCTGCTTAAATTAGGGGTGTAACGATCCATCCTGTATCAGTATATTGATTCAGTGATCAATAATGCAATATTATTAACGGAAATCATTGTTCCATATCATCGTCTTTAAGATGCATTTTGAATTTCCCATGGCACATCTGTGACACTGTTTCTGTCTAAGTGCACCTTCTTCCTAAACATTCAAACGGTGATAACAAGCAGATAAGAAAAAGAAGATGAAGATATTTACTCTCATCTAAGGAATCAATCAGCAGTGTTGAAATATTTTGGATTTCTGAGAAAAAATTAGTCAACAGTGAAATCACATATATTTTCAAACAAGGCTGGGCAGTCTTATAACTTGTTGCTAAAATGCATCTCTGGGTTTCTGTTGTGAGATGCAGTGACCTAAACCAGTGGTGAGTAAGAAAAAAAGTGTAAATAATACATGTAATCACTTTAACTATAAGTAGTAGTCATTGTTTGTGCAATGTGACATGCCATAGGCCCTAGATTCTCAAACTATGGTATGTGTACCACTGGTGGTATGCAGGCTCCCTCTAGTGGTTTATGGAAGAATTTTGGAACTATACTTTTTAAAAGAAAATGAATTAAAAATATATACTACTATCAAAATACTACAGAATTTCACATGGAAACATGAGACCACTGAAATGGCCACAACAGCAGCACAGCCTTGTATGAGTAACTGACTGATAAATTTAAACCAGCTGTGTGTTGGAGTTTCCCCTCTTGGCTGTTGCTCTTTCAAAATGAATTGGTGCAAACTTTTTCTATTATGTCATCAGATGCACTGGCGACCTGCATGTGCATGGAGTGAGGGTAGGGAGGGTACAGGGCAAGCGGCTGTGGCAACTAAATTAAATTTGACTGCATCTGCACTCTGCAGAGTGAGGATGTTAGAAGAATAGAGAGAGAGAGCGATCATACGGGAAAAATTAATGTCTTACATATTCTGCAGATGTTGACGTCAGTGAAAGGTATAATGCTGCTGGTATGAAGTCGACATGACTATGAATAGATCATTTGCACTGTCTGTTTTTGCTGAGAAATGTGTGTGTCATATGGAAAAAGTTGACATGCTCAATCTCTAGAACAGGGGAGTCAAACTCAGTTTCATCCTGGGCCTCATCAGCATTATGGTTGCCCTCAAGAGGCTGGTTGAGAATGTTAAACTAAATGTATCTGCTTGTTACCATATTCCACAATTGCCACTGTATTTGATTATATTGGCTTTAGGACTAAATTTAGAATGAAGGAATTATGAAGTACCGCTGAAAGCAGAAGTCTTGGAAAAATAATGACAAGCAGACATTCATGTACAACTATAATACAACTTATTAAAAAAGGGATGAAGTAAAGACAAAAGAAGACATACTGACTTCAGGTTCCTGAATGGAGTCAAAATCATATTGTGGCAAGGGATGAAATGATAACTGGTATCACAATAAATCACAATAAAATTCCCCATGATTAGTATGACCATTTAAATTGTTAATTGTTGTGATAACTGCATTTGATTTCCGGGCTTTGAAAAACTCACTGTTTCATAATACTGTCAACAGTCTCCCAGACACAGCCACAAACATGAGTTTATTTTTCAGCATATTTTAACAATACTACAATAAAAGTAGCCTAACTTATAATAATAAAATAATAAAAATAATAAACATACAGAACCAATGACTTGAGTTATATAAATAAAAAACAATATGTAGTAATATTTTTGTTCTTTAAGTTGTTTTCCTTTAATGTACTTTAAATCACCTCCATCACTGACTATAAAAAAGATAAAAAGATCAGATTAAGGCAGTAGTCTGGTTATTGCACTGGCCGCACAGGCCACAAAGCCCTTAAAGTTGATGGCCAGAATACATTTTTGCTGGCCCAAATGTGAATCTATGTATAAAACAATACAGAAAAGCAATTTAAATCAACTATCACAGCCATCCTTAACTGTGAATTGTGAAATAAGCTCCTTGGCTAGTTCAGGAGGCTGGTTGCAGTACATTACATCACTAGATGTCCCATGTTCTAGCCAGTTAAATCCTGTTTCCATTCACTCCTAAATTTTTGTTACCGTTTTGTTTTTCGAGTCCACCATTTGGGCTTCTTGTTCTTCTGTAAGGATCATGAAAGGAGTGCAAATAGGCTTAGGAAACCCAGCAGTGATGACATATCAGTAACTACCTGGACTACATTGGGTTGGTGAAGACTTGCAGTATGGAAACTTTGTGGGGCCCACCCACATGGAATATTCAGTGACCACAGAGTAACTTTTTGTAGCCACGTTGCCAAAGTTGAATCAACAACTCTGACAGTCTCACGAGAAATCAGTGTGGAATTCTTCAAACTGAACCATAAGTTAGTTCATACTCACAGACTATAGCTGAGGGCTGATCCTCGTGGTCTTTTACAGCACAGGAGAATTCTTTATCAGAGGAGTGAGAAACTAAAAACTCTTGATCCTCATTGTGTATGT
>JAJHUR010107097.1:1766-14850 GCA_027495735.1 Lutjanus campechanus
CATAACTTTGCAGTCTGTTCACTCGTTCTGTCACACAGTTGGTATGGATGTAAATATAGAAACTTTCAATGGTCTTTCAATGTGTTTCCTAGCTTGATAAACTTTACAAAAGTGTATTTAATGTCTCCTGTGCTGCTGTGGTCTTTATGTTGCTCTGAGAGTTTTCAGGTCAAACCATATGACTGCCAGTGACTCGAGCCAAAACATTTATGTTACAAGCTGCATGTCTCTCTGTCTTAAAGTGTCTTCAGGATACAGATGTGTTGGAGGCTTCAGACCTGAACATCAGCATTGTCAGCTGATGAACAAAATATCCTCCAGTCCTGATAACAAGTATAAGGAGACACAAAATGACAGCAAAGAGACAGAGAACAACTACAGAAAGACAAAACAACCACAAAGAAAAACAAAACATTTATAAAGAGCCACAAAATCACCACAAAGGGACAAAAAAACTAAAGAAAGAGGCACAACAACTACAAGGAGACACAACATGACTGCAAGGGGACAGAGACCAGCGACAAAGAAAAAACAACCACTGAGAGACACAAAAGAGCTATAAAGTGCCACAAAATCACAATTATGAGATGAAAAATTACAGAAATATGCAGAACAACTACAAGGAGACACAAAATGACCACAAAAGAGACACAAAGCATCTATGAGGTGCCACAAAGTCACAACAATGAGACAACAAAGTAGCACAAAATGACGACAAAGAATCGGGTTTTGTTTCACTAAGACAGTTTAGAAAGTGGGATTTGAGCGCACACGTTTCACACACACACCTCCGGTATATTTCAACTTCACTGCCACACAAACAGAAACATTAACTCACAGACGACTCCATCTTCTGTCTCACAATCCCTTGTTCAAACTTAACAAATCACTGTGGTAACCGAGACAAGACAGACACACGAGAGGTGCTCCATCATCACCATGACGACCTACAAGATCTACAACCACTTGATAAAAAAAGGGCAGAGTGGTCGTGTGTTGTTTCTCTGTCAGCATTAAACTGCCACACAACACGACACTAAATAACATGTAAAAGCTCCACTTGAAATTAACGACTCAACAAACTGCAATTTAGAAACAAAAACACAATAAAAACACACAGAGTGACGATAAAAGAAGTAAATTTGTTGTACCAGGTGTGAGGAGCTGCAGACAGAGGAGAGCAGGGAGATTGCTTTTTAAAGACAAACATCTGCCTCGCGTGCATCTTATTCAGACAATGAGGAAGAGAGGACGGTGGCCCCGCGGCGGCCCCCGGGGCCGAGGGCCCGCCGGGCACAAAGGCTCGTGTCAGCAGACGCCAGCTGCTGGGCCGGGTGACGGAGCACCCGGTTTGTTTTGGGGGACAAAGGCGAGCAGCGGGCCAGTGTCAACGCGTCTAATCCCCCGGCAAGTCAAACCTCAGCAGTCATCTGCCGTAAGTTAGTGAGGCGAGACGCAGACAAAGGCTGAGGGCCGCCGCCGTCATCACTGACCCTGAATCAGCTCCTCTCAAACTCCATCAGTGCTTCTACAAACATGTGACACAGTGGAGCAGGACTCTGGCAACAGACTCTGACACTGACTCACTTCACGTCTGTGAACTAAACTAACTGTACTACTCTTCATGTTGTGCAGAGGCCTGCAGCCTAAATCTAAATCTGGTAAAATGTCAGGTCGAAACTGAATCCAGGATTACACTGAATGGTGGGAAACAGGCGCCTTGTACTTTTCTAAGGGGTCAATGATCTGTCAGAGGAGGACGTAAACAAAACTGACTATTGAAGTTGAAGATGATTTGCTGGTTGCAGCTTCTTAAATGTGAGCATTTGCTGCTTTTGTTTGTCATTTATGACAGTAAATGACGAGTCTTTGGGTTTTGGACTGTTGGTTGGACAAAAGAAGTAATCTGAAGACGTCACTTCGGGCTTTGGGAAATGGTGATGAGCATTTTTCACAGTTTTTAAGACATTTTCTAGACTTATAGTCCATTGACAGACACTTTTTTGGTCTTTCTGACAGTCAGTCATATTCAGGCAGCAACACCTGAGCTTTAGTCAACAAAAAGCGTCATCCAAATTGTTACAGAACATTACTTAAAAGTAAAAAAAAATAATGCAGTGTGCACCAAACATATTTAAAATGATGTTGGCTGGAATAAGAACATGTGCAAGTTTTCTTTTAAACGTTTTCTGAAAAGAACCGTGTATCCTGCGACAACTTTTAATGGCACTTTCCCATCGGACATTTTTACACCAGTAATCTCCAAGCTTTTTGGAATATATATAGAATTTAACAACAGGAAAAAAGAGCTCCATCATGGTCACAGTATGAAGTAAAAGGATCTGAATCACAGACTGTAATGTCACTAGATGCCTTCTGCGGGTACATTTTGCAGCTTATTTTGGTCAGTTTTTTGTCAGTTACTGTACAAAAAATACAAGTTTGGTCAAAGTGGAGGAAGGCTGGTGGAGCTGAGGTGGGACGAGCAAACACTGACGGCTGAATAAAAGACGTCTGTCATTCAAGACGTACCAAAAACATACTTTCAGCCAGTTATTCATAAAACTGCTAACAAGACAGACACTAAGAAGCAGAAAACTAGTTTTTTTTTTGACATAATAGTTTGGGGAATCTGTGAATTCTATGAACTTTGAGCTAATAGTGATGGTTTGGTGGTACAGAGGTTTAATAACAAAACAAACAAAGTGCAGGTGTAATCAGCACCTTAACACTAATCAGCTTCTTGTAGCGCTGGTTTCATTGGCCCAGAGAGTTGGGGTGTGTCCTCTCTCAGCGTGCAGAGTCTGGGTGGATTAGGCTACTCGGGGGTTAAGTGAAGGCTGGACCCCACTGATCTACAAAGCTACTTTTAGCCGAACTTTTTACCCTCCTCACACAGACTGACTGACACACACCGAGTAATCTTATTTCATCCTCGAGCTGCACCCCAAACTGCTCTGATGGTTTTGAGGTGTGAATATCTCGGACCTGACGATGGTGAAAAGGCTCCCCGATCATGTTAAGCAGCTTTTGTGGAGAGACACTCCCCACGTTTATCAGCTTAGTGGGTTTTCACCCCCTCACTACAGTCTGCAGCAGGAAATCCTGAGCCTCAAATCCTTCAATGGGTTTTAGCTCTCAGGATGATCGTCATAAGATACATGTCACACATATTCAGCTACTGTCCACAAACTTTGGTCTGAGGCTGGTTTTTTTTGCTGGTTTTGGCCTCTTGGCTTCAATGAAGATACATCTTAAAATGACAGTACAGAGTTTTTGAAGTGTGTAGGTAGTCAGTGTGTTACCTACAGCAGAGGCAGTCGGCACACCTCCGGTCTGGAGAAGCAGTAGGAGTACCCACGTAGGAAGCTAAGCAATGTACTGCTGCAACAAAATCAATGTCAGTTTAAGTGTACACTAACTTTAGAATATTTTCACTGCTCTTCTATGCCGTCAGACGGCCTTTTCCGATGTAAAACCGCCGGTATGTGAGCCAAACATCGCTCTCTCCAAGCCAACCGAACTCTGTAGGCAAAAACAGTAATTTTACCTCACAGAACATGTGAGTTGCTGGTCTGCTGCTGCCTTGATCGCTTAGTTTGTTTATGTTATTTTGTGTCTTCAGTGTTTTAATTGGTTTGTTCTGTTTTACCACAGTCCCATAGTAGCACAAACAAACTAATTGATCTAGGCAGCGGTTGATCAGCATCTCCCATGTTCTGCAAGCTAAAATTATCGTTTTTGCCAATGGAGTTTGGTTGCTTTGAAAAGCACTGTTACATAACGGTAACTACTGTAGGTGATCTCAATTCAAAAAATCTGAACTGTCCCTTTAATGCTCCAGCATGCAATGATATTTTAGACGTTTTGGCCCTTTCCTGTTTCAACATGACAATGTTCCTGTGCACAAACTCAGGTCCATAAAGAAATTATTTTCACAGGAACTTGACTGGCCTGCACCCTGTCCAACATGTCCGGGATGAACCGGGACGCCCACAGAATCAGGTGTTTTCTGTGGCCGTGGTTTAATGAAATCTAAATCAACAGGGTGACAACTGCACATTCCATCAGAGACACGAGGCTCGTGCCTCAGCAGCGGCTCATTAACAGGCTTAGCCTCGTTATGCTGGACAGTCCCTGAGGGGACATGAGGGGGAGGCAGCTGAGGGGAGGGGGCAGGAGGGCAAATCCACTATTGTATGTCACGCTCCCTCTCCACTCTGGCCCCCCCTCTATTGTTAAAGACAGAGGGCTCATCTCTGTACTAACAACCTGTCAGTCATGATAAAGGCCCTCACCCTCTTCCACTGTGAACCACACGGCCGAGCCAATGAGGACTCATCCTCTCTGTCCGTTTTTGTTTTGACTGGAGATCCTGCTTTACTAAATTTAGTCCTTCTCAGGCCCACAGTAAATGGGATATTGTGAAACCTCCACCAATGTCAGGCTTATATCCACACTAAAGGCCTGAATATACTCCCAAACCAACTTGTACAGGGACAGCTGTGGACATGTACTAGTCCTGTTTATGCTTAGTTACTGGAGTCCACCTGTAGGACACATTCCACACAGGCACAGACAATATTCCACAGCTTGTTGTAGTGTAGTGGCCTCATAGACAAGTCCACCAGCTCACAACAAATCGGAGAAGGGTGCATGTTCACACAGAACCTACAGGACATCCTCTGATGTGATGATGTGATTTGAAGCACAAACAAAATGCTGTAGCTGCTACTCAGTAACTCAAAATACGTCCAGGAAGACGTGGAAATTGAGCAAAATTTAACATTTATCAAATGTCCTGTGATGCACAATCTGACAAACATAATATTCTAAATCAGTGTGAAACTGAAAAACAGTTTTTCTACCCCATTCAATTATGTAACGGTTTTCAAACTAAATGGAGGAAAAGCTGCCCATGATGAAAAATGATCACTTGTGAAAGGAACGACTTCATCCTGCAGCGACACTATGATAAACAGAGCTGGCAGCAGAAGCGAAGAGTGTTTTTTTGCTTCCTTTACCATCAGACTGCTGAAGGAACTAAGACTTGGACAGGACGGACCATCAGATCAGTCTCAGAGACGGATGAAAGAAGCAGCCAGTGGATCTGGCTCAAGTGGAAGAACCCTTTCTGTGCACCAAGAACATCAACACAAGCTTCAGGCTTTTCGGGGATCAGAGACTGTCTGCCTCACATCTTTATGCTCGACTGTAGCTGGAGGTTGAATGATCATTTATACCAGAAACTTGAAACAAACATTTATTAAAATGCAGTTAATGCTAAAAATTTCTAGTATGAATTAAAATGGTGAAGAGAAACAGAGCCTGAGGAGAGACAGAGTTGCCACGGTCACTAAACAGACACCATATGGCAGATCTAAGTCAGTCATTCTCATGGAGGATAAGACAACTCCACCTCCCCCACCCTGGACCGGTTTAACCCATCTGGCTCCGAGAAAACATTCCACTGCTCAGCTTGACTCAGCTCGCTTCGCTCTGCTCTGTGTGGATTTTTATGGACTCGCTGTCTAATAATCACAGAGTGCTTTAAAGGTCAACAAACAGGCAATTATGAGGAGCAGAATGCAGTCATCAGTTTAAACTCCATGTCCTGCTGTTTGCCAGAGATGGACCAGTAATTGTTGTGCGGTCCAGCGCTCTGCGTCCACTCTGCTGCACAGCGAGGACGCAGCTGATAATAATAACTGCACTGTTGGACAGTGGGACACTCTCCGCTAATGCATGATTCTGGTTTTCTTGAACACATAATTATCTACAAAATCAGAATATTTGAACTAAAACAGATTTTTTAGGCAGAAGATTCATATTATGGACTCAGTTTAACAATGAAGCCAGACTGTGATTGAGTTTTAAAAGTCAACATTTGAAACATTTCATGCTTGTTTTCCAATTCTCTGTTACTGGGAAAATACGGCTGAGATCCAAACAGCAATTCATGACTTTCTTTCTTTCAGACGGTCCTCTGGTTGCAGGTGAAAGGATCTCAAAAGGAAAAGATATCCTCCATTGTTCCTCTGTGTTTGTGACACACTGAAGATGATGCCATGGCAGTTTCACCCGGCATCGCTATGACGATCAGCTAAGAATCCTACCTACACTGGTAGTAGAAGACGTTAACCTGGTTCCTGAAGCGCAGCCGTACCTCGCAGTGAAAACACAAGAATGGAGGCAGAACATTTATTTGCAAATTGCTCATCAATGTAAGGCTGCAGTTTAAACGGACTGGGAACTAAAAGTGTAATGTCATCCCTCAAACTACTGACTTGTTAATCTTGAGCTTGAGCACTGACCCAGGAATATTAATATCATTATGATGGAGGCTAATAGGAATAAAAAACAGAGGCTTGAAGCTTATGATCCTGCAAGACTCCCAATATGTACTTGGAAGCTCTTGTACTTGTTTTACTTTAATAATTTTAGAGGTCTGAAAAGATAAAATTACCCTGTGATTCAAAAGGAAAAAAGATTACAAGTCACTGCGCAGCAGAAATTTGCTCTTCCTACTTTACTCTCCCGTTAATCCATTTAACTTAATATTGACACAGTGGACCAAACAGTGGCTTCATCTCGCTCTCACAGTTGATGTTCACCTTGAACATCACATTGCATAATGCTGCTTCGTGTGCAGAGGCACTAAGCTGATGCCTGAACATTTCAGCAGCCCCCAGCATGAGGACACCACTCCTCTGTGTGTTGATATGAGATTTGTATTTATGGATTAATAACAATATCGCTCTATCCTCTGTCGGCTCAGAGCTTTTCTGCTTTAATCTGCAGCCACAGTAGAAATAACAGCTGTGCTGTGGCTGGGGAAACCACAGATAAAACTGCGCAGGTTGAACTGCAGCAGTAAACAACGAGGGTTAGGACTGTAAAAAAACAAAAAAAAAGTCTGCAACACCTTATAACAGAAAGAACAATCAACAGGTTTTATGTGAGAGAGAACACCTCAAAAACTGATCTGGACTTTCAGCAGGTCAAAGATCAAGTTATTTCTACCTTACTGCTCATGTTGCATCACTTATAGTCCGACTTTAATCTAGATCCATTTTCACTGTGTGGAAGCAGTGAGTAATGAGTAACATCAGTGCTCTTTAGCATATATTGTTAAGCATGTTAGCATAACCTACTGTATCAGTAAGCAAAATTACCATGCTAATGTTAGCATCCAACAGTTGTCAGGATATTTAACTCTGAATCTAAGTGATGGATCAACAGACCATGTCACTCCTAAACCCCGAGCCGGACTGCTAAATTAAATAACTCCCTAAGCTGTGAGTCTCTACTAGCAAGAACACCTTCTAAAAACATGAAACCTCACGGATCCATTCAGCTAAAATCAGTCTCAAACAGCTGCAGAGTGAGCGCTGAGAGAGTCCTCGCTTTCTTGTCTCACCTGGCTTCTATGTGGTCAAACAGATGCTGCCAGCGGTCGTTGACGTCCTTCAGCTTGTCGTTGATCTCCGTCTCTTTCGTCTTGTTGCTGGCTGTGATGAGTTGCTCTCCGAGCTGCTTCAGATGGGTTTTATTCTCGCTGAACAAGTTGATCTCTTCCATACAGTCCTAAAGGAGACACAGGTTCACATTTCAGACCACAGTGATTATCGGGTGGCTTTATTATGGCTCAAGTAGGACAAATGAAAGGATTTAACATTCACTGAAGAAGACAAATTAAACTAAAGTTAAGTTTATGTCTCATGAAAAGTTTGTTTACTTAAAACTGAAACAATTAATGTACGATTCTGAGACAACTTGCTATAATTTCAACCCAAAATGTACCACTTTAACATTTTTATAAGCCTAATTGGTGAGTAAACTCTAATTCTGAAACTGAAGACCTTTAACTTGATTTACCCTCCACTTTAGGCAAATAATCACCTACAACTGATTTTGGAAGTTTGCCAGAAAGTAACACAGCTCCAGCCAAGAGTCTGTGTGTCGGGGTAAGACACTAAATTTAAAGCTCCGGCTTCTGAAAAGGTTTAAACCCCCCGCCAGGGCAATAAGTTTGTGGTTTCTATAACAGCAATCGCCTTTACTGCCCTCCACTCCCCTTTCCGCCGCACACACACACCGTAACAAATGAAAGGGGGCCGTGAGCTCGTCACAAAACAAACCCGCGTGGCCCTGCAGGGGCTCAAACAGCTGTCGTCTCTTTAACAATCAGGAGGGAATTCACAGCTTTTTGAAAAGCCCCGCAGAACGTCCCTCCACCACCACCACCGAGCCCCCCCGCTCACAGGGCAGCTCAGAGGGCAGAGAGTGACAAGGCAAAATCAAACTGTATGTTTCATCTTTAAATTGTAACTTTTTTTTCTCTCATGTATTTTGCTGATATGAAGCACATCACTGTAGAATTATTAATTTTCACTGTCACAAACATCACAACATAACTAAAAAGAATGTACCCAAGCAAGTTGGAAGAAGAGGGATAAATAGTTTCTAAGAACACCAAGAAATATTAACCCATATTCATACTAATGTGATAAATGTCAGTTCCAAGAAGCCACACTAACCCACAGTTCAGTATTTTGCCCCGAGACAGAAAGTGTCTGGACTGAAATATTCAGTATCTTCTCCAATATCCAATATACTTAAAATCCCGCCAGAGTGATTATATCGGGAATATCCAACGCTTTTAGAAAACTTAGTTCTTAACAATTCTTTGTCTCTATGGGCTAATAGCTGCTAATAAAATTCTTATACTACTTAAATTCTGGAAAAAAAACATCTGAAACCCCTCCAGTGAAGTTGTGGATCACAGAGCTAACAGATACATTACATTTTAAACCAAGGGGCCGTACAGTTTTATCTTTATCCATAAAAATACATCAGAATTTGTATTTGTTGATTACATTGTCATATTAATCTGAATCTGGAATATGAATCTGTAGTGGAATAAAAAGTACAATATAATGTACAAGTATCTCAGAATTGTACTAATGACTGTAAACACGGTACTTGAGTAGATGTATTTAGGACTAAAAAGATTCTTGGCCCATGTCCTTACTTTCAGGCAATCCAACAAACAAAAAGCACAGACAAATGAGACCAAAAATGCAGCCTCTTTAAAACGTTTCACATATGTCCCCTCTGCAGATTGAAGCTTTATCTTTCTCAGTCGAGTTCATTGTTAAGACCAATGAATGATGTGTCTCATTCACACAGAAAACTCTGATCATCATCTCCAATGGGTGGATGATGAAATTACAGCCATCTGAACGTGTGAAGTGACATTAATCCCGTCATCGAGCCACTGAGTATCTGTTGTTATGACAACGTGTCTTTGCTGCAGCCTCCCACCTTCTTGAGTTTCTCCACCATCTCCTCGATGTTGAGGTCGGAGTTGTGCGCCACCTTGTTCTCCATCTGCGTCAGCCACTCGCACAGCTCCTTGTTCTTCTCATTGAAGATGATCCACGCGTTCAGACGATCCGCGATCTCCTGTTTGCGCAGAGACACCTGACACAAAGAGGATTGGAAGAAAGAAATTAAATAAGCTTCACTACTTTAAGATGCTTAGTCGTACTGTGTGTGTCTGTGTATGTCTAATCTGCATCTTATTATTACTGATACAGATGCACCTGCTCATATTTGTTTACATCAATTTCACCAAAAGCTAAAGCTTTACTGACAGCTAATTATGCCGAGGACTTGAGAATGGGTTAGGCTTAACAAGACATGCTTCTTTAGAATATTTACAAGCCCCCATTTTCCACACGCTGACAATGTGAAGATTCTCAGTCATTCAGGTCATGGTTATCCAAGAAAGGTTGAACTGAGCACAACTGGACTCCTGTAGTTCTGTAGTTTTGCCTTAGAGGAGGGGAGTCCCAGGTTCAATTTATTTGACCTCTGTGGAATCGTTAGAACAGCCGGGAGCTCTAACAAACCAAGTTGTATCAATGACTTTGACGGCCCCGGCCCCTCGGAAGAGACGTGAAACGTTTAAGGGTCTGAAACCAAGTCCAGCTGCCCTCTATTCAACCTTTCTTGGACACTCGCCAACAGTTTTTGGAGATCGCGGACAAAAGATCCCAGATCAGGAGCAAATTGGTGCTGGGAAATCAACGGTCAATCACAATCATGTGTGGGGCAAAGTTTTAGTTGGTCTTGTTGGTCCTTCAGCCACTGATGGAAGCAGCACTTGGTTCTAGATCAGCATAGTGTTAGTGCCACTTTGGAACCAGCTTTCCAGGCCGAGAGCCAGCTGTTTGGCTGCTAAAATGTAAAGATTTTGTTCAAGATTAGGCTCCAAACTGGCCCTCGACCTGCCTCGGTGGAAAAGAGGTAACTGCTTCTGTATGAATAATCTACTACAGGGCACAAAATTAGCACCAACCACCAGCCAAACGCTGGTAAAATGTGCAAATGACTGGTAGATTTGTCTCACTCACCAATCAAAATACATTAGTAATCTACTGAGTGGCTGGTAAAATTAACAGTTAAAAAATTAAAAACTTTCACTAGCCATTAAACAAGTGGGCAAAAAAGTGAATTTGCACCCTGATCCAGTGTCTTTTTGTGACAAAACGACTTCAAGATTCCTGATTACAAATCAGAAGACAAAAAACTACATTTTCTATTTTAGCTTACTTTTGTATTTAACTTATCTTACTTTAACTGTTATTCTATTAAACACTGCCCCTTTGCATTTACTCCTTAGACACTTCTATTTTATATTTCACTTTATAATTGATACACTATTATTGTTATTTTTATGTTACTGTAATTTTCGGAGCAATCTGGCACAAGAATTTCCTTTAGGATTAATAAAGTTCTATCTCATCTCTCTCATCTCTCAGAAAGTTGTTTAGTTGTGTAGTTGTACGGTGATCTGACATCTTTGATAGTCATGTAGCGTGACCCAAGCATTAGGGCTTCACTGTTCGAGAGGCTGTAAGCTGGCACAGCAGCAGTAAACAACGTATTAGTGGTGCGGCATTGTCGCTCAGAAACCTGCCAACGGACGGAGCTGCAGTGTGTTCGTTTAGTTCTAATTAACTGTTGGATCGGCCGTTAAACTTCAGTCAAACGAACATCAAATCTCTCTACAAACATGCACCTACAGGCATGAAGGAAAACACGCGGTCATGATATTCTGGGGATGATGTTTAAGCTCATTTTGGGAGTCTCTCACCCACTGCATGGGAGGATTGTGTCTATTGAAAGGTTCTCATAGTAAGAAGAAGGTGGGGAAGTTTTTTTTTTTACTTTGACATTATTGTCCAATTAAAAACTCAAACATATTGAGTGCATTTTCTTTGCCTTATTCTGGTGCACCAGGTCATGATGGGTTCACTTACGGTCCTTTTGTCCAGTCAAGACTAAAGGTGGCAGTGGGTGTTTTCACCCATTGAACACACTTTGAATTACAGCTTTGCGCCCCAGACTTAGGCGGGAAAAAGGCTGCACATGCTTAAAAACATCATGAGCATTGAGGCAGCGGGTTGGAAACAAAAGTTTCAGTGGGAAAATGTGTTTTTAGCTGTTCTAAATGGTCACCCTCAGAGGCGGGGAAAAACTTGCTGTCGCTGAGAGGAGCAGACACAATAATCTGTTAAATGTGGGGATGATGGTGTGTACTTTTGGGCAGTCTTTCCTGAGAGGCATTAATGGTTTTGCAGGTGGTTGCTAATGAAAAAAAGACTGAAGAATGAATAAAGAGCAGGACCCTGCTTGCTTTCACACACCTCCACTGTATCAAGTAAGAAAGTGTGTTCTGCCTGTTTCAGAGAGTTACAGAAATGGTCAGACACCCCCCGACTCCAGCACTGGAAAGATGTGCAGGGGAAAGTGTTTTGGATACAATATGAGACTCAATACGAGAATGAGCACCAAAATGGCCTCACTGTTACCTAAAGTATCTGGTGAAGGCTGAGCTGAAGCCAACACTGAAGTGCCAAAAACTGCAGTCCCACAAATTACCACTTGAGATTGTCTCCAAAAGCCTGGTACATGGCTAATTTCCCCGTTCGTGACAACTGTACGAGGGGTGAATTTTTATACAACTCACCTGTTTAAATAAGGCTTGGTCTGTATCTATTTTTCATATGTATATATACAGTATATTCATGTGAAAAAACAAATTGTTAAAAGCTGGTGATAGAAGTCATTGTTGCATATATGACACTGTCTAACTTATAATGCCTTGTGTCTCATATGCACCCTTATTCCATAGATTTGTGCTAAGGGACAAAGTGATGCTTGTTGCCATGGATACCAACACATCATTTGGCTGAACAGAGATGATTTATAGATGCAGAAACTGCTTTTAAGTTTGGAGCTACAAAGCAGAAATGACCAGCCAATTGTTTCTTTATTTCTCTGGTAATAAATTCATTTCATTTTATATTCTTATTTTCCATCAACATGAAAAAGCTGCAACTTCAATGTTTCAGATAACTTTATTCACAGTGACGGTATTGAAAATCATACCTTCAGGATGTTTACATACCCTAGTACACCATAATACCAACAAAGCCTAGTTTAAATTATATTAAGGCTTTCTGTTATACATAATTAGGAGCATGACTGCTTCAAGTAACACGTGGGTGCCATCACAGATGGCTAGCTGCTACAGTACGTAGCCGCTTCATTCAGCCACCTCAGCTCCACTCCGACTGCACCTATTTGACCATTTTGGAATTAGCTGGGATTTCTCCTGTGTTCATGTGGAGTCGGAATAATCAGAAAAAAGAGTTCTGACTTGAAAGGTTCTTGCGAATGCCCACTCAAGCCAGAAAAAGCGATTTGGAAAGCAGGGGAAAATTTTGTTAAACGTCCTGCTGAGTTGTTGACATCATACAGGAAGAAACATGGCAGACAAAAGTAAATATCTGGTTGACTTTTTGTCAGTTCATGTATTGCACATTAATTTAGTGCTCACATGTATTTGCAATCTGGTATTAGGCTATAACAGTTAACTATCCATGCAGACTGACCTAGATTAGTTCTAAAAGTTATTTATTAGGAATAAACCTGCTAAAAAGTCGGGGACAGTGATATTTTAGTGGTTCAAATGGTAAATGGTAAATTGACTGTATTTCTAGTCTTGGAC
>JAJHUR010107100.1:0-27215 GCA_027495735.1 Lutjanus campechanus
ACCAAGACACAGGTGTGTGTGTGTGTGTGTGTGTGTGTGTGTGTGTGTGTGTGTGTGTGTGTGTGTGTTTGTGTGCCTCCATACATCAAAAAGAAAACCATGTTGCATTATAGAACAAAAACCTATGCATTGTCTGAGTATTCGCTGTGAAGATGTTTTCATGTGTTATGACGTAAATATAGTCATCTTCCAATCAATTCCATATGTTTTTTGAATGTATATTAAATTGAATATTGTATAGCATGTGTCCTTTGTTAAAGGACCAGTGTGTAGAATTAGTGGCATCTTGTAGTGAGGTCGTAGATCGCAACCGACTGAATACCCTCGGGATGCCCCGATACCACTTTTTTCAGACCAAGTACAGGTACAAGAACTTACATTTGGGTGCTTGCCAATATAGAGTGCTGATATAAGTAGTTAAAGGGATAGTTCACCCAAAAATGAGTTTTTAAAAAAAAGTTTTTTTAGTCCACAAAACACTGCTGGAGTTTCACAAGAAAACGTGACCGTGACTAGTTTTTGGATGTAAATAACTACTGAATAAAAAAAAAAGTAAAATGCCTCCATACTGCTCGTCTGGTGTAATCCACGTCTCCTAAAGCCCCAGTGTGCCAAAGTGCCTTGAAAAACAATCATTTACACCATTTTTTAAGCCTTAACCACATTTTTGGGGCTTTAGGTTTAAACTGGTAAACATTCACTTAAAGTGTTTGGGAGATTCTACAACGCTGTTTTCCTGTGAAACTCCAGCAGTGTTTTGCGGACTAAAAAACTAAACTCATCCTTCAGTCGGCATGAGGGTGAGTAGATAATGACTGAATTTTCATTTTTGGGTGAACTGTCCTTTTAACGATGCTTCCGTTTAAAAAAAAAGTGTTATTTTCATCAGATGTTCTTCACTTCCTAAAAGTAGCTAACTGTCGTTGCTGTTTGTGGCTGCTAGCATTAGCAAACTGCCTTGCGTTGGTTCTTCTGATGTTTTATCAAATTGCTTGTGTTGCTTGTGATAGCGCTACTTTTCATAAAGTGGTATCAGGTGTACAAGTACATGAGCACAGCATTGATCCCCAATACTGGTATTGGTATCTGTGCATCTATTGAATACCCCTCGCCTCACACTTCACGTTCTGGGCTACAGTAGAAACAGTAGAAGGAAGAGGATTCTTAAATACACTACTGAAAACATTCTCCTCAGGCATATCTAACACAAAGGCAGTCCACCTTCCCAGTTTTTGCTGCTTTTCTTGAAAATTCTGCCAAAAACTATTGTGCCTCTCATCAGTAACTGCTTTCATGCAGTTACAATTACATGTGCCATGTTGCACATGGCAATCAAGTGTGGCAGCAGCGGGGGAACGACACTCATAATTTCTGCAAGGTCGAGGTAATCATGAGGCAAATGACTGTGTGTTTGTACTGAATGCTAAGTTAGCTTAAGTTACAGAAGTAAATAGGACCGGATGTCCAACCTCCGTGGCCACTTTTTGAGCTCTTGACGGACCGTTTAGAAAACTTGAATTCACTTCAGCGTGGATCATTTCCTTGATGAAGAGGTCGTAAGCTGTTCAAACTGCTGGTGCTTGTATCATAACTGTGCACTTTGTCAGTTCATTCAGTCCATTAAAATGCACGTGACAGCAGTCCCACGGTAATAAACTCAGAATCATCACTGTACGAGACGTCTCGCCTGATCAGATGCAACAAGTGCTGCATAAACTTCTGCCAGCTCACTTAGGGGCCGTCAATAAATTGGTTTTGTGTCAAACTGTGATGTTATTTCCAATACCTTTGTGCAGACTTGCACATATTAGTGAAAATTATGATTAAAAAATTATACTAAGTACTTATACTTCAATAGCTTCCATGTCATGTGACCCAGTGACTTCAAATCAACACTGAACTGTTTTACTACACTGAACAAATAAGACAAACAAGTCCTTCTTTCTTTTCTTTTTTTATATTAATCATCCATTCTTGAGAACCTGCCAAATTTTGTACTTATTCCAATTTTTTGGTGAGAATTTATTCTTTGAGAATTAATATATATATGGAATTTATGCATTAAAAGAAATATTTTCTTTTGCTTATTTTTTATTTTTTTTATTTTCTAAACTTGATGTGTAAGAAAACACCTTTATCCCAGACAAAAATTCACAACTTCAGACAATTTAAAAATGTGTTAAAAGCCTTTAATATCTAAAAATAACAATAGCTACTGATAACATAGGTTTAAAAATGTTCTGTTATAATCATCTTTGTTTTAAAAATTGTTTTTTTTAATGAAAATGTTTGTCCTTTAAAGTTGTGTCCCAGATTTCTTTCAGATTTTTACAAAAACATAATTTAATCAGGCATAAAAAAGGTTTAGTTATACCCTAAGGACCCCTGCCTCACTTCCTGGTTTAAAAAAAAAATAAATAAAAGGCAGGAATACTGCTCAAGCACTGGTAAACTTTCTATTATTTTTTTTGACATATTCTTTCAATAATAGTGCCATCAGATGTGTCCCAACCATAACATATCAACATATCAACCTTCTAAATCAAAGCTAAATAATTTATTTTGATTAGTACTGTGAGAACTCTTAGCAACTTTGAAAAATAAAATGGTTACTCACTATGAGATTTAACAAAAAGAAAAAAAAACTGTCTCTGTAAGACATCAACTCTTTTTTAATTTTCGAGTTAATATAAGAGGCTATCACGAGGAGATTTTTCCGTTACAAGGTTTAATAGCCGAGACTTTGATCTTTTGAAATATATTTTCCAGCATAATTGAAGAGCAAAAATTAAAACACCCTCAAAGTAAGGTTTTGTCCCGATTCTCAAGAACGAGTGTTATTTATTTATTTATTTATTTTGAAAATTGGATTTTGGAAATGAAATGGATTTTATCTTGGTATCTGGCTCTTTGCCCTTTTGCCCCTTTTCTCCCAAAAGCTCAAGTTACTGAGCAAAAAGTGAAATTGTGATTTTTTTTCCCACATTTTTTTCACTTAAGTGCGAGCCCCTTTCTAAACTTGTGTGCGCATGCCAGGCACGTTCTCCAGCCTTTACCACCTCACTTGTCCTTTAAGTTATGAGGTGAGGATGTACGTGTGTGTGTGTGTGTGTGTGTTTGTGTGTGTACAGTATGTGGCCCTTACGCTCCAACCCCTATAATGAGCAGAGATCAGACGCTGTTCCCAGCACTCAGGGTCTATTTGTCATGTATGTGACATATTACAGCGCTGCATATGATCCAGCACTCTTCCATATCTCCATTAATCACACACAGAATCATCATCGATCCCGTCAGCTGAGGCAACATAGACACTATGTCACTCTATATAGGCGATTCTTCTGACACTGTGTGTATGTGTGCTCGAGCATGTGTGTGTTCATGCGTATGAATAGTGAGTAGGGGGGATTGACTTTAATAGTGTCATGCTGTCACAAACACAGTGTGTGTGTGTGTGTGTGTGTGTGTGTGTGTGTGTGTGTGTGTGTGTGGAGTGCAGCAAGAGATTAATGACATGATGGAGCAGGATGGAAAGCTGTAGGACGATTGATAGACAGGAGATGCATGAAAAATGTAATACTCCACAGAGATGTGGTGTTTTGTTCATTACTGTAAAGCTAGAAAAATGTGTAAAGATATATAGATCTATAGATAGATTCACGTGTATGATACCAAAATCCTACATGGCTCATAGCGGTTCTATTACCTTAATAATATCCTATTCAGTCTTTGGAAGAATGCTAGTTTACCTTATGCTAATTTAGCATGTGTTTCCCATAGACTGTATAATAAAAGGTGGGCGGAACCTCCATTACGTCACCCATAGGTTTACGAAGAGGCGTCATGAAGCTCACAGTGTGATGATTCTGGCTGTCTCCAGCTCACCCAAAACTGGGTTAGGGTTAGGGTTAAACATGTGGAGCTGATGCAGCTGAAATCACTGACACATTGGTGGAACTACCATAAATTCACTAAACTGAAGCCAAAATATCCCAGATACAGGTGCTACTGTTTTGCCGCGGTGATGTCATTTGGAGCCAGTCTGTGCAGGATAGTGATCATCAGGGTTGGAGTCCCGCTTTTGAGTTTTCAGTTCCCACCTACACAGCCGGCTGACTCAATTGCCTGCAGAGCTCAATAGCATCAAAATGCTGCTTGACCTGATGAGAAAAATGAAAAAGTGAAAACACTTGAGCTAACAGCAGCCTGATAAGAACAACTGAAGAAAAAGAAAAAAAAACATCTTTGGGAAAAATTGATTTGATGTAGACTTTCATGTTTTAGTTTGGCCCATGTTCTATCTGCTAACATAGAGACGGCGGGATTTATGACCTGTACTGCAGCCAGCCACCAGGGGGCGATCAAGATGTTTTGGCTTCATTTTTGGGGAGCTCTCATGTTGTCCATTTCTGTGTCACTGGGCTGAATGAAGAGGCTGCCTAGAGGCTAGCTACATGTGACGTTCCTACATTACAAGTGTTGTTGATGTAACAAATATTCTAGGGTATTTTATCAATGTTTGACGTTTCCTGTACTTTATATAATGACGTTGCTGTAATGTTACTAAAACGTCTCCAAAAGTGGTGGAATATAAAATAACACGCTGGAATTTCACTTGGTAGGCTGCTACATCGTCGCGTATCACAAAATTTACTCGCAACAACTTTGTGTCACCCAGCAGTCACTAAAAGTAGCCACTCCCCTAATTATGCATAACTTACATAATCTTAATATGATTTAAATGAGTGAGTTATACATAAATTTACCCTTCATACATTTGTCATGAACAGGGAAATTAGGTAGAGACCAAGATTGTTTTTAGTACCAGGCTGTAAACATGTTTACTTCTGCTGTTAAGTTGAGCTTTTTTTTGTTTTGTTTTTTGAGCTTGACAACAATGTTCTTAGCTTTGAGTTGGCTTGGAAAATTTTTCATCTTATAGAGCAGCGGTTCTCAACTTTTTCAAGTTGCAGCCCCCTCGAAAAATCAGCTTGGTTCGCAACCCCCTCCTCTGCCCAACCGTTCAGGAATTATTTGTAGCCTATAAAAACTACCAAACTCAGTCACATATCATTCCATTATATCATTCCATACTGCTTGCCACAATATGTTATTTTATTTTACTCTCCACAACCAAATTCCCCCAAATGATCTTGCAACCCCCGTGGGTATCCCTACCCTCAGGCTGAGATCCAAGGTTATAGGAGACATTCTCACAGTTATTTTATTGTTGTTGTAATTTGATGTCAGAAACACTTCTTTTTATATACTATATAATCATATACTGTGTCCATAATATGCTGTATATGGCTGGGGTCAGAGAAGTACAGAAATCCACAGAAAAGTAGAAGAAACAGTGCTGACAGACAATAAAAAGAGGGGTAACACCAGGAGGAGTAAGAAGCTTCAGTGAAGGATGTACTAATATCTCCATGAGACACAGTGCAGAGGATGGGAGAGCATACTGATACAAAAGAACAGGAGGATGGTGAAGATAAAAACAAAATATGAGAAAGAAAAATAGGTGAAGAAAGTATAAGGGAATTAGGGATAAGAATGGGGAGAGATGATCAACAGTGAAGAACAATGGCGATGAGATGGAGTGAAATGAGACGAGAGGCTGAAGAAGAGGAGGACTGAGGAGGAAAAAGTAATTAGGGAAGAGAAGAGAGGCAAGAGGAAGAGAAGAGGGGGATGAAAGGAGCATCAACAAATGCTTGTGTTGACACGGTTATGAGTGGAACAGACAAGTGAGAAACTCAGACGTCAGATCAGTAAAATCTTGCTTCCACTTAATGTTTCTATTTTTTTTTTATAACTCAGCCGTGCAGAGCGGTGGAAAAGCTGTGTTTGCACCAACACTGAAATAAATGCATGGCGTGATAACCCCCGAGAGCTAACAAGACCACTTGTGGAGACGAGTGCTTGTCAAGTGCACCATGAATCCGGTTTTCAGTACTTCAGCTGTTGCTGCTTTGTCATTTTTTTCACATTGGAGATGTATGTGTGAAATTCCTGGAATCCGCATCGCAATTCAGAAGTTAATAACTGTTCAGTTGTAAGGAGGGGAAAAAAAAAGCTTTGAGTCTGTGTGATTGAGTCTATTTGAGTGATGTTATACATGCTTCAGACTTTACACACCAGCTCACCGTGCATTTGAATTAGAGCCTGACTGATCTAAAGGCAGTGGTGAAAGAGTACTGAATATCTGTACTCAAGTACAAGTACTGTTACATTGCTATAACATTACTCAATTACAAGTAAAAGTACTGGTGTTAGAAATATTCTGAAATAAAAGTACAAAGTATTCATCTCAAAAACTACTCAGAGTATTAGTTACTTTTAACCACTGATGTCACAGTCACCTCTCCAAACTAAGGTTCCAAATTTTGTGCATTTTTCCGATCCAATAGTTGAAAATGCTAAGAACTGATTTATTATTTATAATTTATAAGATACAAAACACGTTTTTTCCTCATTTTTTAAATATATTTTTCTTCATTTAAAGCCCAAGTTTAATTTCTACAAATGGCTCCACCAGACAAAACTTTGTCCAAATATAATATAAATATTAGGGCAGTCAAACGATAAAAAAAAATTAACTTGATTAATCGCGATTAATCACAGTTAAAATGCTACATATTATATATACTGATATTACTTTTATTTTCTTCCATTCTTTGTTATATAGTATTGAAGGATGCAGTACAGTTAATCCATTACAATTTAAGGATGTAATTTTACAGATTGGTGAAAAATAACACATCATAGCTGTTTATTTTTTCACATCAGCACTACATTTTGATTAGTGTATTAAATAAATGCCTGTGTATCCGTCTGCATACCTCAACCTTCATAAACAAGTCACATCCATACAGTCTATGGTCACTTAGTTGTGAATGGAGAATATTGTCCCCCTGAAGCTGCCGTACATCTGACAGGCCACCGTCCGTCATAGGAAACACTCGCGGAGTTACAACTAGTCTGATTGTCCCTGTCACTGACACTGTCAAACCAAGAGTTTAACAGTTTTTTACACTGTCGTGTGAGATCAAACCCCCGATTGCAGATTCCGGCTCTTCACCGGGCAGCGGGTGGGATGAAGCTGCATTCAAGACAGAAATACGAGACAAACCCTGTCCCGCACTGATTCAAAACGTGACGCGCTATTTAATCCTCAAATACGGGACGATTCCGTATTTCAGCGGACGGGTGACAACTCCAGTGAAGACACAGACCAAAGACTGTATACACAGACAAACTCTACCAGATTCTACGTGACGCGATTAATCGTGTGTTCTTTTTTGTTTTTATGCGTTATTGTTTCCAGATTAATCTCATGCGTTAACACGTTAACTTTGACAGCCCTAATAAATATCCATGAATACATTTTTAATTGGTTAAATTCTTTTAGTAATCGATTAATCATTAACATCCTTTCTCCGAATGTGTGTTTTGTTTTGTCATTCAGTTGTATGCCTTTGTTTTCATTGGCCTGTTTGTGATCTGACAACCTTATTGGCTACCGAAATGCAGACGAAAGGTTTGGATATGAATTCAAATTGTACCCAGTACTCAACTATGGTTGTAAAAGTAGATTACATCTTGTAATGAATACTTAAGTAAGAGTAAAAGACAGACTTGAAAATCTACTCATCAAAGTACAGGTACTCAAAAATGACTTAATTACAGTAATTTGATTATTTGTAATTTGTTACTTCCACCCCTGTATATTGGTCAGCCCGATACTTGTCTGTCTTTATTGGTATCAGCATATATGTTGTTCAACATGTGCCAAATTTAATATATACATATAAATACCAATGACAATTTATTGTTAAAATGTAAAATATACTACCTCAGTTACATGTGTTGTATGAGGGATCACTGCTAAAAATGTGTGCTTCTGTAAATACTCTATATCCTGGATATTATCTTCTGTATAAAGAATGTCAGCCAATACATGAATACTTTATTATAGTGGCTAATGCGTTTAAAATGCAAACATGTTTCAACCTCTACATGTCTTCATCAGGGCTTTAAAACAAGCATGCAGAGTTGTAGCCACACTTACATAGTAGCACCAGCCAATGGGAGGCAATCACATGACCCAGGAAACACAACAAGGCCGTGTTCAGCCCCGTCACGATGTAGCAAAACGTGTATTTACACAGAAATGGTGTTGTGTTGAATACCCTGTAGACAAGCATACCGCACTGCAAGGTCTTCTCAACATGGCAGTGTTTACATACACGTCACTGCTGATTGGGTAACACGTGTGGCGCAACAAATATCTCAAAGCCTTTTTCACATTGTTGCCATTGTTGCATTGTTGTCGTTTGAAGAAACATGTCTTTCAGTCTGGAAACTGTAGCAAAACGGTGCACATTATTTTCACATTGAACGTGCCCCAGGTAAAACCAGAGACACAAACATGAGAAAACACAGAAAAAAAAGAGAAAAAAGTTCACAAATCACAAAGGATAAATGCCTATATGTAAGATTTAAACACAGGCGGTGAGAAAATCAGGGAAATCTATATAAAGAAAAATAAAGTGTTCAGGCATGGGGTATTCACGATGCCTAATTCTGATGGCATATTTATGCTTGGTGAGGCAATCTTTTACGTGTCTTCTAGAAAGGATGGACTTTCTCTCATTATCCTGTTTTTTCCCCCTTTTTCCAAGAGGACCCAATACATTGTTCATCTAAACTTGCGTATTCAGAGCAACCAGTTATAACTATCTTTTTTCAAGTGTATTTTATTTAACGCAAAATCACAAATCACAGTTTTTCTCTCAAAGGGTTTTCTACAATCTGTCCAGCATACAAGCAATAAATGTGAAATAAATTAGTTTAAATCTGAGTAGTTATTTAATTGTTCTTACAATTAGTTAGTCAGTCAGTGATAGAGAAATTGTTTTGCCTATGTGAAGGGAATCAATTATTTTGTGTCTAATCAGTGTAAATTTTTACACACACACACACACAGAGGTAATTCGTGTGTTACTTTCCATCACCTGAAAGCTGACATTAATGGGATTTTAATGCAGGAAGGAAGCGCCTCTCACTATACAGGTCATTCACCTTGGAACATAAATTCAGAATCACACTCACATCAGCGTGATTAAACATGAGTCAGTTACATCCCAGTGTATTGCTTCCAACATGGCAGTGAATAATGTTACTGCTTGACTTTGAACCTTGAACAATGTGACAAATCACTGGGATTGTGTGTCGGGTCTGATCACCACAAACCGTCTTCAATAAACTGATCTCGGCACTGCTTACGTGAAAAGTAGACATAATCAAGCTATTACTTAGATCAAAAAACTGCACTTGACACATTACGTGACTGGGTGGGCATATCAGGCATAGCATTAGACTGATTTTCATCTTATCTCACTGATAGAAGTTTCACCGTCTTTATTGGAGGTGTCCCACAGGGCTTGATCCTGGGGCCCCTGTTATTCTCCTTATATTTGTTGCCCTTGGGGTAGATCCTAGACAGATTTGAGATAGCATATCATTTATTTGCAGATGACATTCAACTCCACTTTTCATTTAAATCCAGTGAGGTTATCTAGGCTCCCTGACTGTCTTCATGCCGTTTGGGAAAATATTACTTAAAGCTCAATTCTGATAAAACGGAGGTTCTGGTTGTTCCTCCAGAAAAGGTAGCACCCATGATATTACAAAACATAGGGCCTTTGTCTTCTGCTGCCCACTCCATTCTCCATAATGTAGAGGTAATATCTGATAAATCCGTATCATTTGCTTAGAAATGGTAAATGCATACACATGCCTTCATCTCATCTCGCACTGATTACAGTTTCCTCCTCACCCAGGGACTGGACGTTATTTAGAATGAGGAGTCACAAGAGGATTTTAGAGTGCTCTGGGAAAAAAAAGCTGTGACCCTCCCTCTGACTGAAATATATTTTTCCTGACCCTTCCCTACGAAACATGATTGACCCCTCCCCACTCAAATGAACTACTCTCACTGTTGAACTAATGTTCAGTGTATAAACCAAAATATTTTTGTTTAATTTGGTGTCTTTTCTTTAACAGGTTTAGTTAATTGTGGATACTCATAATATACTGGATGGCAGCCCTGTCAATAATCTCATTAAACTAATCTTTTGTGTATTATTACCCTACTTATATCTCAGTTATGCATAATGTTATTATAAATGTGAACCATCGCTGTGTATTTGGGCTACAGACATTCATTTCTTCTGCTAGATGGCGCCACGTTGTCATCTGTCCATCCAACACAGCGGTACCATAATGAAAGACAGGCGCGGTGTTATAAGGTGCCTGACCTGCTCCGAATGCCACCATTATGAGACTGGAGAGGGTAACATCTGTTACTGTTACATTCTAAGTGCTGGAAATCTACTCATCAACAACCAACAGAGCGCCACTGATTCACCAGATACTGTACACACTCTCTATCTGCACAGGCCGAGCACAATGATCGACAGATAAGGGCAGCCAAAGAGAAACAATGCCCCGGGTCATACTAAATACTTTGACCTGGAGGGGAGTTGTTGCAGGAACTCAGTATAGTTGCTGGATTCCAAAAAGCCAAAAAAAAAACAAAAAAAACTTAATTGATCGATTCAAATTTGCATGAACCTCCTCAAGACTTAAACTGAAAACAACTACCCAGACTAAATGTCCTTCAGCAAGTCGGGTCTTGATCGTCTGCAGGCGTCATCCAGAACGCTTCAAAAGACAAAGACTGTGACAAAGTCACAGAGACGGTCGGAACCTACATACTTAAAGCAGATCTCTTCACTGGCTCCCTGCGTCTTTTAGGATGCAGTTTAAAATCCCAACTCTCACTTACAGACCATTGCACAGTCAGACTAGGTAGGTCTAATAAACTAAATTTGCTGTCTTAAAATCTGTTGTGATCAAGCTTTTGAGGCTTTAGCACCTTATAACCTTTATGTACTTACTGTGCGTTCTTATTCTATATTGTGTATTCTTCATTATGAATTTTATTTGTATGTTATTTAACGCTGTTGTAAATTACTTTTGACCCACGTCTGTGAAAAGCACGATACAAATACATTTACTCTTCTTCTTCTTAAATCACTTTAATATGACATGTGAATAAAATACCTGAAAACCTATTAAAGAAAAGACAGATGTGAGCGTAAATGTTCAATCAAACTTAAATAAAATGCTGTCTTTTTAAATCGATGGGTGGAAACACCTGTGTACGTCGAAAATCTAAGCACGTCATTTTTGACCGCACAACATGTTCTTTTTTTTTTTTTTTAAATGATTTTATATATTGTATCTATCTGGTACTTCCTTACATGTCTGTTATGCCTACGGCAGCAACAGAGGATCTCCACTCCTGTCTGAGTCTCAGTGAAGACAACAAAAGAAAAATATTAGAGCCAACACAAGAAAAATAAAGCAGTGGGAGAGTGATACAAAAAAGATGAGAAACAATGCTGTGTTTTTTTTTTTCCATATTGTGGTTTTGTTTCCTTTGAACCTTCACACTGCGTGATAGCAGCTTGTTTGTTGGTGTGTGTCTCTGTATACTGTACGCGTGTATTTGGCGAGTCTGTGATTGTCAAACATTGTGTTTACAAGCCTGTGTGATAATGTGTGTGTGCGAGGGTCGCCTGCGCCTGTGAGTATCTATTGATGTTTGTGCCTTCAAAACTTTATTTGTTACTTTCTTTGGAGCGCATATCGGTGTTGTGTGTCAGCGAGGAAGCCAATGCATATTTGTGTATGTGCATTGTGTATTGGAGCTTATCTTCTTACATGAAAGCGAGCAGCAGGTCGCCCTCACATTTTCAAAACAGCAGGCATGCTCTTATTTTGATATTGCCAGTCATTGTGCTTTTACTGTGAAGTGAGGTTGCGCCGGGGGAGTATGTTGATTCAGAAGTACCCACTGAACTCCCTGTGGACACAACAGTCGACTGCTGGTTTTGTGAAGAGACATACTGTGGAGAGATGACGAGACAAAAGACAGAAGCATAGAGAGACAGTTCAGGACAGAGATCCGTGCTGCAGAGGTGCTGACTGTCCAGACCATAATCAGTGATGAACATTCATCTCTGTGGGCTCTAGCTTTAACTGAAGTGACCCACAAACATCAGTGTTACAGCCAAAACACGTGTACATGGGACAGGGATATGTGGTGCAATACAGCTTAGAGCTGGACAATATATTGATAATATATTGATATCATGATATGAGACAAGATATTGTCTTTGATTTAGATATTGTCATATCATAATGTGGTATAAATGTTTTCCTGGGTTTAAAGGCAGCATCACAGTAGAGCAATGTCATTTTCTGAACTTTGCCTTTGCCCATTTAATCAGTATATCCACCTGATGATTATTTATCAAAAATCATGTTAATATTTTTGCGAAAGCGTGAAGTCATCCCAACACCGGTCCTTAAAATGTATAAAATCCAATCATTAAAATGTCTTAAATATGAATTTAACAGATCTTAAAAATTAAATTATGAACTTAATATTATTTTTATAAAGTTGGATTGAATATCTTGCTTTTAAATGTGTTTTTTGGGGGAAAAATGTACTTTTTAACCAGCATGAACGTGAAATAGAAAATTACATTCACAATGGTCTTGAATAGGTCTTAAAAAGTCTTAAATTTAACTTGTTGAAACGTGCTGAAACGGTGATTCTATATGATTACAATATCAATATTGAAATAAAAATTTCATGATATACGATTACATCAATATTGCTCTGCCCTAATCTAGAGGAAGGTATCATATTCCGTGAGATCATCCCGTGTTTTCACTCTTTACAAATTTACAGCATGTTATTTTAGAGAAAATGTTGATATTGAGATATACACTTACCAGCCACTTACCAACTAGATACACCTGTTTAACTGCTCTTTAACGCAAATATCTAATAAGCCAATCATGTTGCAGCAACTCAGTGCATTTAGGCTTGTAGACATGGTCAAGATGACCTACTGAAGTTCAAACTGAGCTGACCAGACTGACCAGAAAAGTGATTTAAATGACTTTGCACATGGCATGGTCATTGGTGCCAGACGGGCTGGTCTGAGAATTTCAGAAACTGATGATCTATGGGGATTTTCACACACAGTCAGCTCTAGGGTTTACAGAGAATGGTCTGAAAAAGAGAAAATATCCAGTGAGCAGCAGCTCTCTGCGGCGAAAATGCCTTGTTGATGCCAGAGGTCAGAGGAGAATGGCCAGACTGGTTCAAGATGATAGAAAGGCAACAGTAACTCAAATAACCACTCGTTGCAACCAAGGTATGCAGAAGACCATCTCTGAACGCACAACACGTCAAACCTTGAAGCAGATAGGCTACAGCAGCAGAAGACCACACCGGGTGCCACTCCTGTCAGCTAAGAACAGGAAACTGAGGCTACAACTTGCACAGGCTCATTAGACATTAGAAGATTGGAAAAACGTTGCCTGGTCTGATGAGTGTCGATTTCTTTGGGTCCCTTAGTACTAACTCAGCTTTGTTTAAACGCCACAGCCTACCTGAGTATTGTTGCTGACCGTGTCCATCCAACAGTGTACACATCTTCTGATGGCTGCTTCCAGCAGGATAACACACCATGTTACAAAGCTCAGATCATCTTAAACTGGTTTCTTGAACATCACAATGAGTTCACTGTACTCCAGTGGCCTCCACAGTCACCAGATCTCAATCTAATAGAGAACCTTTGGGATGTGGTGGAACAGGAGATTTGCATCATGGATGTGCAGCCGACAGATCTGCAGCAACTGTGTGATGCTATCATGTCAATATGGACCAAAATCTGTGAGGAATGTTTCCAGCACCTTTTTGAATCTATGCCACAAAGAATTGAGGCAGGTCTTGAAGGCAAAAGGGGGACCAACAAAGTACTAGCAAGGTGTACCTAATAAAGTGGCCAGTGAGTGTATATTGTATACCACAGTGTAGCTTAAAAATATCTGTATTATTTATAAGCCATATGAGCCAGCCCCGCATCAGCTGCAGCTTTTCTGCAGCATCCATTATAATCAGCTGAAGCTGCTCCACTGATCGCAAAATCCATGCACACCCAAGCGTGCATTCTACGGCTCATCCTTATTTTTAAGTGACTTGTCAATTTTTCCTCTCTTTGCACAGCTGAACAGCCCTCCAGCAGGTGAAAACTACACATTTCTCTGTAAAAAATAACAAAAAAAAACAAGTTCAAACAGTTTTAAAATGATTAAAATAAATGGCAAATTTTTACCAGAGGCAATGCAAAGCAGCATTTACATTGTAAATCAATCAAATCAAGCGTATCCACGATCCTGTAGTTCAAACAATCTAATTATCAGTAACAAACAATATAATTAACTCAGTACCAGTTAAAGGTAGAATCTGCTACATTGCTTGTAAATACACTATTCAAAGTTTGTGAGAACAGAGCGGAGAATCAAAGTAATAAAAGATTATTTTCTGATTAATTCACAGCGGTTACGCTCTAAAACAAATAAACGGGCTCTGTTCTGCACAACGGCAGATTTTGTGTGAATACAGCTGAAGTGACCCTCAGTCTTCTCCGCCTGTGTGTGTGTGTGTGTGTGTTGTATGCATGTAAAACTCTTCCATTGGTCACCACGTTTTTATAGTTCCATCCTCAAAACCTGCGTGCTGCATTGGCTAGGGTGTACACGCCACTGCCGAACAGACTGAAACCCAGAACATCCCGAGAAAAGCCAAACATGAAAAAAATAAAGAAATGCAGGCCAGAGGGCTGCAGGATCTTTTCAGATACAGCCACCGTAACACACTTCTAGTGGGTCTTAAGTGATGATTTAGAGGGATTATGTATGAGTGTATACATTGTTTTTTTTTAGAAAACTGTTGCAGATTATGCCTTTAATATAGCCTCGCTTCCAAACCCTGCATAACCAGCTGTGTGATCACTTGGCAAAACTCAATACGCACACAGCAAAGCTGATCATCTGTCATCTATTCTACTTTAAATCTCCTGTGGCTGGCATGCAACCACACGCTACACGTAGCAAATAAAAAAAACACAATTAGGCATAATGTCACAGGAGAAAATTATAACAAGCAAGTATGCAAAATCAGCTTGTTGTGTTGATTCTGAGAGCTTTTGGTGAACTGTCAGGGTCTGTTGTGTATATGGGCTAGTTAGATGGTCACACATGCACCAAGAACCAACTGAAATGATACCATGTCCATACTGAAAAAAAGAGACACAAACTAAAGAGAATGGCTCAGGCCTGGGTAACTGCAGGAGATAAGAGTGCTTCAGCATGATGAAGTGGAAAATACAGATAGTCACACAAAATTGGAAGAGGAACCTGAGGCAGGAAGCGATTAGAGACCAAATACAGGAATGATTGGAAAGAAGAGGAAAGGTAGCCTACATTTTGTTGAGTCACGTTGGAGGCATCAGCACAGATATGCATATAATTTGGCACCTACAGTAACTTAAATGTGACCAAACATGCTTTTCTTTATTTCCTGACATATATATAATGTTACAGTGTTGGATGTTTGACACTTTGGATGGCCCAAGTGTCAAATAATGAGGTAAACATATGTAGAAGTAATTCCTGCAAGTAGAACTCAGGTTTCAGACTGCTCTTAATGCACCATTTCCACCATTTTTTTCTACTTTCAACAACAGTTAATGTTGTTACATAGGGATTTCTTTATATGGTCATCTGCTCCAGGCACAGCACAGTGAGCACAGCACGTCCACCCACTCAGTCTGTCTTCGCTCGACCACTCTGCTCCGGAGTGGTTTGTGTTCAGTTTGTCAAACAGAAAATGTTATTTCAGTTGTGAAGTAGTTTCATGTATTCTGGTTTGGCCTTTTCTTTCACTCTTCTTCTTTTGCCGGCTTTGCCTTCAGTTCGGTGAGTTGATTCGATCTGATTGGTTGAAGTAGCCCATGTTAGACATGACAGATGGTTCATCCAATCACCTGTGAAGTATTTTGTGAAAGCACCCGCCCTCTTCCAAACAGTTTTTGTGGCCGGCTTCCCAGACTGATGTCCTGCTTTTGCTCAATTCTGTGTGATTTACAGGGTTTCTGATGGACAGGTGTCTTCGCTTGTTGCTAATGGAGCTAACTGCTACATCTAGTTAGCTGTGTGCTCCCCTGGTCTTTTGGGCTCCCAGTCTGGGCAGAGTAACTGCATGACGGCAGAAAACTCCAAGTTGAGGCAGAGCAACCGGAGGACATCGGAGGGAAAATCAGAAAATATTTTATACATAAGTATGACCCAGTTTCACCAAAATTAGTATAATCCCCCAGAAACACTCACTACCGCTGCTTTTATCATTTTTCCAATCTAATTTCTAATCTCATTTTATGGTCTGATAAACAAATTCATTCAAATTCAGTGTCCAATGTCACTATTTTCCATGCTAAGGCAGAATTCAGAAGCACTGATTGCTGTAGTCTCACATAGCCAGACATATCTCTGAGCTATCTATCTAATAATTTGGCTAATTGGCAGGCACTAACAACATGCAAATTTTACCAGCATTGTCTGGTAATCAAAAAACTCTGTAGCATAAATTGCCGAAAGTTGAGGCGGAACAGTCGGAGGACATCACAGGGAAGAACTTGTGTTTTGTACAGTAATCAGAGAGGATCGGTAAACAGTACTTTTTTAGGCGGTGTCTGTTGATGCAAAGCAGTGCTCACATGGCTCCTGTCCCTCAACAGGCTGTCAGAAGAAAGTGGGTTTCTAGGGAGGGGGGCATTAAAGAGACAGGAGCTACTCTAGTGGAACCCCAGAATGAAAACATAGAGCCAGAAATGAACACAATAGGTCCTCCTCAAGTGTGTCTGAACAAGAAGGGAGTAAGAATAGATAACCTGACAGACCAGATAGTTTGTTATACAAAATTTGTTACATGTCCATAAAGACTGTTTGGTAAAGGGCAGACACTTTCAGTCAACACTTGGCAGGTAATTGGATGAACTATCTGTCACGTCTAACATGGGCTAACTTCAATCAATCAGATCAACTCACCCTACCAAAGCCGGCCAGAAGAAGAGCTAAAATCTCTTTTCCATCGATAAAAGCCTTCAGGGACGTTCTTTGCTCTTCTTTCAATGAAGAAATACTCTCCATTTCTGACATATCTGATGCTATCACAGTATCTACGCTAACCTAACACTAATGAGTCGTTTCCATTGACACTTCTCGCTGTTGGCACACCTAAACTGCCAGTTGTCCCACCGAGGTCGCCAATTTGCTCTCAGCACCTCTGGTTCGGACACAAACTGATAACTTGGCCTGGAAATATAGATACTCGCATGATTTCACAAATCCTGCTCTCCCACAAAGTAAAGAAGAGAAGGATCAAGATGATAAGATGTAGGATTTTAATGCATGATATAGTAGAGATGAGAGTTTACACCTATTTATACCTGTAATATAAAAGTAGTTTGAGACAAGTGATATAGCTGTAAACAAAAAGATTAATAAACTTCAGCTTAAAGTTTGTTGGCATGTTGCATTGTTTTGGGCTTTTTCAGGTGAATATATTGTGCGGCCCGAATCAGACACTAAGCTCCAGTTTTGATAAACACCAGCTGAAAACACGTTTTAAACATCAGTCTGCATTGAGTCTCATCATATGTTTTTTGCCTGTGTTTTTTACTTTTAACAACTGGAAAAGTCAAAGTTGAAAAAAAAATAGTCCAAAGGTCTCTTAAATATAAATTCTGAGAATACAAATACATTTTAGGATGTAAAGACATGTAGGAGCACAGAGGAGAGGAGGAAGATGACAGGCCTCCCACGCAGCTGTATTATGCCGTATGCAAAAACATCACACGCACATGCACATCATGCATAATCGGGGCCATCCCCCGGCGGTGCATTGTGGGAAAGGTAAATGGAACATTGTGACTCCCAGAGAGAGCTAAATACAGAACACTGAATATAAACCACACACTAACAACAACAACGAGGCGCTGAGAAATTAGATTGGCTGGGTGGGAGGTAAAAAGACGGGGTGCAGGAGAGAGAAGTATAACTGTGGAGATGAAGGGAAGAGGGGAAAAAAAGAGAATGGAAGGAGGTCGTCAGAAAGTAAAGGAGTCAAACAGACCTGAACAGGTGGGTGAGGAGGTATGAATACAGGATAAGGATGGAGACACTAAGTAGTGGTGTAGAGACAGTTTTATAGCCCAACATGTGCTGTAAAGAACATTTTAATGCTCTTAAATTCAGTGTTTTGTTTCACATTTTTTTTACTTGGTAGCCTCACAATTTGTTCAGGAAGGGTCATGTAGTTTAATTGTGGTGTTGTTTTGTTTTGTTTTACCTGCCTTGCAGGTAAGCAGATTTTACAGTGTAGTTTGAGAGTGAGGTCAAATAGAACAAACCTTGCCAAAAACATGTTTGGATTTGTTTTTTTGTAGCAGAAACACACTTTCTCATGATTCTTCCATAGGTGCAGCTGAGGGATAAAGACCCTCTCTGTCTGCATCCCGCTTTTTCTCATCAAAACACCTGGAAAAAGACGCCTCTCACTGCAAAAACTGCTCTCTGTCTGATCGGGGCCAGTGCTTTAGTGATGACTTGATCCTCAGTCACTTAAAAAATGGATTCCGTGAACTCTGAATATTCTGTTTCCTAACTTGGAGGAAAGAAAAGAGGCGGAGGGTCAATCCAGTGCACTCCAGCAGCAGAGCTTCTGTCATCTAATCAAACCACATCCAGGGTAGAAAATTAGGATCAGTCACTAGCCTGGTAAAATTTAAAAGCGTCTGGTACATTTCTGACTCAAAATAAAGATGATGATGATGAATGGTAAATTTGAACATTTATCTGTCAGTGGCTGGTAGATAGTCACATCTATTTCCCATCCTGCGCTCCAGTTCAGACTAGACATGTAAGCACTCAAATAAAAGATGAGCACTGTGTACTTTTTAAACAGAAAACACGTTTTATGTTGTAATATTTACAGTAAATGTTTCCTTACTGGAAATGGCATAATGTAGCCAGCAGCAAGTAGGTTGTTTCCTAAAGAGGAAAGAGACCATCCATATTGTTATGTGGGCTAACTTCAAAAGCCACCTTGCATTATGGTAATGCCCAATGGCATGGCATCATTGCTAACTGTCAGTTGAATATAGGTCTACAAGTTTTTTGCAAATCATTGCATCCCTTGGAATTGGGGTTTTTTGTGGTTAAATGAGGAGATTATTGTATAGATAACTACTCATTTCAACTTCATGAATCAACTGTTTTGCAATGCTTTCAACACTAGTGACAGGAATAAATAGAAACAGGGCATCCAGCAAAAGTTCAGCTCCGCAGCCAGTTAGACATTCACACAGATCAGTGTTTCTCAACCCTGGTTCTCAAGCACCACTGCCCTGCATGTTTTAGATGTTTCCCTGCTCCAGCACACCTGATTCAAATGATCAGCTCATCACCAAGCCTCTACAGAAGCCTGATAATGACATCATTTGAATCAGGTGTGTTGGAGCAGGGGTACTTGAGGACCAGGGTTGAGAAACACTAACTTAGAGAACAATGCACTGAAGCTCTCTCACATCGCACTCAGTTTGGACAAGGTGTAAGGAAGTACACATCAAGCAAAAAAAAAGGAACTAGCACAAGATATGAATTTGATCATTTTTAACAAGCACAGCACCCTCGTGGTTTCACAGACTGGTCTAAGTCTGATGAATGAACAAAATCTGTCATCAGCAAAACACAGGAAGACGCGTCTCAGACATGCATCAAGCAAACAAACAGCAGGAGTAGCTTGAGCACTTGGCAGCAATACAACACACATGATCTGGCAGGGAGCTACTGCAAAGCACGAGGCAGGAGCTGGAAGACGCTGGAGGAGCACAGCAAAGTACTCAGCAGGAATTTGGAGGCACCAGGGACGCTGTGAGAGACACAGGACCCGGAGCGGCGGCTGTGTGGCCACAGAATAAAGCTGGGAAGCAGCCAAAGTCTCTGCCAGCCCTGGGAGCAACATCACAAGCCAGCGCTTGGAAGATGCCATACACAGCACACTGTGTGTGTCCTGACAATACGCGAAGAGCCATATGGCACAGGACGGATCAGTCACATTCACTATGGAGAATCCAGCGTACACATTGTGGTCAGATCATAGTGTGACAAATGTGGTGGAGATCAACAAAAAGGTGAGGACGCAGACATAACAGGCTGGACAAAAGGCTCCTTACTGATTGATCTTACAGGCTGGTTGATCGATACGTAGGGAAGCCTGAATCAGATGAACACACAAATTTGGCAGGATAAACAACAAGCAGGTTTCAGGAAGGTAAGAGGCACATACAGTAGCAGGTGAGCTGGAATGTCTGGAAAAATACATCTGTCTACGCTTGACAAAACAACATACAGAAGTGTTTTCTGATCTGATGTTCCCATCAACTTTTCCTTCCAAAACCACTGGAAAATCATCTGACAATGCTATGGTAAAGGTTTGGTTAGGGAAAGCTCACGCTTTGTGTTAAAATTACAACTATGTAATGATTACAGTAATAAACATGTCGTTATTGTACTTCTAAGACTAGATTGTACTTCAAATTTAACATTTTGCCAGCTCTATTCAGGTAAAATACTTTGCACTTCCATAAAGTGGATATTGATGTACAAATGTACACCAATCAGGGATGGGTATCGCTACTCAATTCCGCAAAGTTATTGATTGAAATAAGTATTGAATAATATCGAAACTTCTCAAGTCAAACGATATCTACATTCAATCCCTTTTGTACCCAAATCTGGAAAAAAAAGACAATTTGTGTGTTTTTGTGCACAGCCAGTCACCATGAGTGTTCTTTGATCTACAGCTAGCAGCTATATACTCTGTGGTGGTGAAAGGAAAGGTATCAAATGAAGTACTCTGTTGGTATCTGTATCACTTTAAGGGTAGTGGTATTGTAATTTTTTAAATGATACCCAGTCCTAATGCCAATGTATTCCAAATGCCTTTATCATTAAATTCAATTGAATTCATTCAGACATTAGTTTGGCGATCTCCAGTAATTCCTTGACAATGGCAACAGTTTGGTTTTCATCGTCCACAAACACTGACCTTTGTGACTTCTGAGAGGTCATGTGTGTACTTACTTGTTGTTTTGCTGTTTAAAACTCAACTCAGCTTTCATTAGAGCCCAATAAGAAGCTTCGATGGTGACCTTTGGAAGTTGGATATCGTCAGCTATCTACTGTAGGATTTCAAGGTCAAAAATTGGTAGAATCATCAAACTGACATCATTATAAATTCCTGGACCCCAAAATTCAAACAAACCATATAATGTGCAGCACTATAAGCCAAACCATTGAAAGGATCCTTTCCAACACAGCCAGTTGTAGCCATTTTGGATTTTAGGCTCTCAAAAGCTTGTTTGTTGCCTTTTTTTAAACCTTCATAGATGACAAATTGACTGAGAAACTAACATCCGCTTTCCACGGTCACAGAGTTGCTTGAGACGACCCAACTATTTGATGTTTGCCAACATGACTGGTGCTGTTGTTATTCTTGGGAAGTCTCCTTTGGCAGCAAGACAAAGAAACATAGACAGTCTGGCAAATATTACAGGAGAATCATCAAATGGGCTCCGAAGATCCAAAGAGAAAAGAGTATTCACTGCCACCTAGTGTGCCTGTATGGTATGACAGGGTTGAGACATTTCCAGACCTCTGTTTGGTTGCTGTGCTTGTTTTTTTTCTTCCCTGTCTGTCTATAAGAAGGATTCAGAGTGCACATAGTGTAGTGTGTGTACTGTATGTAGTAGTCTGCATTAACTTGGAAGATGCCTCTATTATAAGCCAGAGGCTGTGGGATTATCTTCAGAGCAGCAGGTTTTGTCGGGTATTTTAAGGTGTGTTGGTGTAGTTTAAAAGGCGCACCATGGATGCAGCGTTCCCTCTGTGTCTCGCCCTCTCTGCTCTATTCCCACAAAAGCCTGTCTTTAGTGACACGCACATACACACACAGACACCGGCTCCTGCCACTGGGCCCTATAATTGTCCCCATAGGGACCCCATGACGACCTATCAGCACCACGGGAGGCACAAAGAAAACTTCATTTATTCTCCTCTCTTGCTGTCCCTCTCTATCTTTTTGATTTGACTTTTCTTCTTATGTGGCTCTTTTCCCCGTTATTAGGCCTTTTCTTCCTCAACCCCCTGTCTATGACATTTCTTTCTCTCTTGCTACATCGCTTTCTTCCTATGTCGTTTTTGTTCTGTCTTCCTCTCCCACCCCTGTAGTGATACCGGCTCCCCGGAGATAGGCCTAGTTATGTGCTGTAGACTGCCCGGATAAGGGCTTCACTTCCTGGGGAGAATAAAAAAGATCTGTTGTGCTTACAGTGGAGATAGTGCAGTGGCAGACTCAGGCTGTCTGAGGGGCAGGGGCAAAACAAAAAAAAAACAAAAAAAAAGGCACCAGCTGTGCGTGGTGGGACAGCAGCGTGGCAAAAATCACGGTGCATTTCACATGAAAAATCTAATTTTTGATTTAGATTGAATTTAATTTATTGTATTACAACTACTACAACTACCACTACAACTCTGCAATAACACAAGGAGCTATTAACTATTTTAAGGGGCACAGAGGCCAAATTAGTTCTTTATGTGTATTTTTTTTAAAAAGCATAAATGGTATTTTATCACTTTTTGTGCTCTAGAGGGGCACTTTATCATTTTTAGTCCACTGGAAGGGCACTTTAGAGGGCACTTGACCACATTTTGTCCACCAACAGGGCACTCCAGAGGGAATTTTGTCAAGTTTTGATCTCTAGAAGGGCACTTTACAGTCCACTTTGCCACATTTGTCCACTAGGAGGGCACTATCATGATTTATCTACCATAGGGGTATCCAAGGGGGCAAACACCCACCCCCGGTCCACCACTGCATGCATGTAAAGGGAACAAGGGAGCTCAGGTGTAAAAGGAGGCATGTAGCCCAGTAAAAGGATAATTAAACCTGCAAAAGAGACGAGGAGGAATGAAAAACAATAATGAAACATAATAAAAAAAGTTGAAAGCAACAATAATGGAGGAGCTCCTCTCATCCATATCCTGTACTGCAGCTTCAAGGAAGACTGAAGAAATCTGGAAGGGGGGGTGGGTGAAGGTGGGAGGATGCCATAACTTTATTTTTGCTGTTTGTCAGTTTTAGATTTATTACTCCTTCTCTCTGCCTCATACTTTCTCTGTGCTTCTCCTCTGGGGACCTGAGCTAGCTGAAACTTCTCCAACTCTGGAGCTGTAATTGAATAGCAGAGAGTTCTAATGGAACATTAGGCTGTTCCCGTCTTGGCAGGCCCTATTGATTTTGACTTTGCAGCATTGTAAACAATCTGGGGTAAATGTAACTGAACGGATGCAGACCTTGGTATAGGCTATAATTCCAGGGCTATTGCCGTGGAACTGTTGCGCTGTGGCAAGTCTCACTGTTACAGTGTGGTTTTGTTTGACTTTAATAGCATGTTGCTGCGGGTGGCTTGCGCTGGCAACTTTCTCTAAAGAACAATAGCGGGTCATTTTTTGTTTTTCTGACTTTCTATTCATGGCTTTTGTTTGTGATGAAGAAAAGGATACCACAAAGTCCAACTGTCAAGCGCATTTGATTTTAATTGCGTGTCACCTGGGGTGCACGGTGCTGGCGGGGTTTCTCCTCAGAATAATAGCTTTTTTAAAAAAATGTTATTTTCTTTTGTTTGTGATCACGTCTAGAAAAGAGAGTGGCATGTTTTTATGTCCACAGCATTCTTCATCTTTTTTAAAGGTGATGGTTTTCATGTAAAAAAAAAAAAACTCCCGAGCAATCATTCAGACAGCTCAACGGCAGCTGATTTCAATTGCATGTCATCCTCTTTCTGATATGACACATGAAGAGTCTCTTCTACAGAGGGACTCAAATGCAAGTGATATCACATACTGTCAATGTATCAGTATGTGTGGTGAATGAAGACAAAGGAGAAACACTGCTTGCTGGATTTGGTGGTATTTGTGTTGGTTGATAATGCCACTACAGGCTGTTTGAAACAAGTCTTCTGCACTCATAGTAACACGTTTCACACCATGCTCAATGTTTTGCTGAATTTTTCTTTTGCCTCTCTAGTAAACATTGTTCGCCTGTGCTACAGCTGCTTGTGTTGTACTACAACACGGCCTTTCCACCACCTCTTCTAATGCAAAGTAGAAGGTAATATTTGACTTGTTGTACAATGATTCACTTCTGTAGAATACAAATACATCCCTCTTTATACCATGGTCTGGGTGTATACTCGATTCTGTTTGGCTGCAGGGTGCCCTAAGTCCTAATGATGGACGTCTACTCATGTAAGCAAAACAGTTCTAAATTCATGTCACTTTCTAAAATAGCAAGTCAGAGCTTCCGCTTAAAATTTATTATGTTATGTTAACAAGTTACATATTTTTACAACACTGAGTGCCCCATCCTGTGATCAAAACAGGATGGCGACTGTAACACACAAGCTGCAAGAAGTACCAATGCGTTCTCATGCCAGCTTGTCATACACTGTACCGATGATTTGTCACTGCTCCTCTGCATCTGATTCTGAGACAGAATGTTTGGCTTTGGCTGTGGCTGACAGCATGGGCTATCATTTGTTTGTGAAAATCTAGATTTTGATTTAAGAACAGTGAAAGGGCTGGATAGCTAGCTAGTCTTGTTGTCGACTTATATGTACCGTTTGTCAGCCTGTGCAGTGTTACTGACTTTGAATCTTGCTAGCTAACATTAGCTTTCTGGTTTCTAGCTGAGCCAAAGGCTTCTATGACCTGAGCGGGCTAGAAATGTCTTCCGTTGCCAAGTCCTATCTACGGTTTGTCCTAGGGTGGTAAGGGATGGTAATGACTGTTCATCAAACCCTCAGGTGTAACCAAGGAAATAGAGATATGACTTGTGCGAAACTTCAGATTTTTCAATCGCTTATCCAAACTCGGGTCGCAGAGGTAACAGCTGCAGCAGGGGACCCCAGACATTCCTTTCACTGGCACATTACCCAGCTCTGACAGGGGGATCCCGAGACATTACACCTAGTCCTCGGTCTGCCCCCCGATATCCTCCCAGTTGGACCCCCAGAAGGTGACCACGTGGCATCCTTATGAAATGTCCGAACCACCTCAACTGGCTCCTTTCTTTTACCCATGATCATGTTTTAGGTAGGGTAATGACCTTCAAGGTGGCCATATTTAGGATGTACACCTCATTGGGCATTATCCTTTACATGGCTGACACCACAGAGTTTGTCAGGCCTCAGTTCTTAGTGATTTCTGAGCTAGGACATGACATAGCTGGACCTGATGGGATGGTTAGGATTCACATAATGTATCTTTAGCGGTGATACTTGAACCGATTCACTCGTTTTTATCAGAAAGTCTCCCGTGACTTGTGATTCTTATTACATGATCTCACCCAGCTTCTATTCACGAACTTAAAATGCTTCAAGCAGTAGTGAGCTGCTGCTTTCTGTCACTGTATTTCATTATTTTTCTTTTGTATCGCTTTAAAACTGGAACTCACCAGTCCACCAAAAAAAGAACACTCAATGTGTGGCATCTCCAAAGTCCAACAAATGTAAAAGTGTATTTGATTTACACAGCATGTCACCTTTAGCGGGTGGCGCTCTCTACATGAGAATCTCTCCAGCCCTCAGCCTGCGGAAAAGGGAATGACTTAGACACGCTGTCTGTGATAATAAGTGTCGACGTCAGCAGATGAGAGCTCCACCAGGCAGACACATGCAGAGTGCTTGTCAGACGTCTGAGCGTTTCTCGTGTCCCCCACAACATTAAGGAGGATATCAAATAAGAAGTCAATGCTGCTACTGAAGTTAAACTGAAGATAATAGAAAAAAGAAGAAAGAAAAGTTTGACTGAGAGAGGCTGGCAGAGGTTATCAGGAAAGGGGGAGTGAGGATCATTTGATCATTTTTCCGGAAGCAAGATTTTTTTTTATTCACGACTGAGTTTAGGATGGTGTGTGGTTGAGCACGGCTGTGTATGTGTCTGCATATTTGTCTGTCCGCATGGACAAGTGGTCCTGTGTGTCCGGTGCGCGGATGTCCGGCATGTACGTGTGTTCCAGACGTGGTCGCGACCCATGTAAAAATAGTCCCCATTAACATTTAACAGCATTTTTCAGAATGTCAGGAGAATGAAAGTCACATTGGCCCCGGAGGGGACGGAGGAAACGAGACAAAATGAATAAGAATATTAATCCCTGGCTCCAAAAGAGCATCCCGTCCCTCCCTCCAGCTTCTGTCTCTGAGGTCACGTCATCCAAAAGCCACAACAAATCCCCTCATCACAAAACTTGACTGGAGAGAAAAGGACACATCATGCCGTACCATGTTAAATCTGAGCATTTTGATAATGCTGTCATTAAAATGGATATTGCTTCAGCCAAAGTCCGTCAGAAAATTATGCTTCCTTGTCACTTTCTTGTCAAGCCAAATTGTACGGAGCCTGTGAGAATTTCGGGCGTCAAACCGAAAGCCCTGCAAGTATAAGCACTGGCCACCATAATGCTGCTGGACCGAGCCTCAGATTACACTTTGTGCACATGCATAGACGGAAATGTGTGGCAGTGCAGTCAGTTGCGAGGTTACTGCAAAAAACATTCTATTATTACAACTACAGACAGATAGTAGGCCTACTGTCAATAACATTGAGTAACACTGAGTTTCCAAATCAAGTACATGTATTAATCAGAGCAGAAAAACTAAATCCTAACAATCAGCGAAGGGACAACGCTGCGTACTGCAGAGCTTCTCCTCTGCCATGGTGCGGCTCTGTGGTGCGCTGGGGGCTGGCGGTGCATCACCTGCGCTCTGATTCTATCACTCCTCTCCACTTACACCACAGTTAGTTTTGTGGTTTGTGGTCATTTAGAGACTCGGTTTGTAAAGTTTACAGCCTATCATGCTGTTGCATAGCTTTGTGTAGGATGACGGCGCTAAACATCAGTAGCTGAAATTTGTTTGCCAACTACTCGTTTCACCTTCAGAATAAGTCAGTTCAGTACCATGTTAAATTCCTAGATCAGCCTACATGAGTATGTTTTACCCGTAAGACTCACATTTTGATACCTTTCTGCCTTTCTTCATCATATCTGATGTGAAAACCTTGATGTCCTTTCCCATTCAGGTCAGGTATCAAATCCCAGC
>JAJHUR010107102.1:0-16317 GCA_027495735.1 Lutjanus campechanus
AGGAGATCAAGCAATGTCCAAACATGCAACAGTTTAAAACAAAATATAAAGGAAATGTTTTCACAGGATACAGGGATGAAGTGGGGGTGTGACAGGTTTGCACAGGATACTGTTATTGATTATTTATCTCTTTAATTATTGTTTTTTATACTCATTTATGTTCATTATTAGTTGGTTCTTTTCTTTTATGTTGTGTTTTGTTATTGTTAGGTCCGTTTGTCTTAGTCTTTTCTATAAATGTAGATGGATATATTGTTGTATATTTATTATAGATCTTTATCATTATTATTATTATTATTATTGTTATTGTTATTAATAGTAGTATTTCTAAGGAAGGATAGAATTATAGATTTATAAATCATTGTGCAGGGAGAAGCGGTGGGATTAGATAAGTTTGGACTTCTTCCCACTCCTTTTGAACAAACTTTTCATTGTTGTTGTTTTCTTTTCTTTTCTTTTTTTATGTTCAAATAAAACTTTCAAATCAATCAATCAAAAATCAAATCGCTCATTAGATTAACTTTGTAAAATTAAATCAAACTTAAGTGATATTCCATTTTGTTAGAATAAGCCACTCAGTATGTACTCACCACTATGCTGATGTGATGATGGGTGAAGGTCTTCAGTTCACAAAACAATCCTGGAGTTTTAGGAGAAACAGGGTAGCAGCCTCATCCAGTACAATGGCAGTGAATGGTGACCACAGATAAAACATTAAAAAAAGAACACAAAACAAACACAAAATGTCTCCATCCTGCTCGTGTGGTGTAATCCAAGTGTCTGCGAGCCGCGGCATTAAAAATTAACTGCAAAAGACGCCATTTACACCATGTTTTTAGCAGAAATGTCAGCTGTAGCATGTAGCCGGTAGGATGTAAACATGGCGTCAATCTCGCGAGATCAAATATATCTCAAAGGACGCATGTGCGGAAGTCTCGCGAGATCGACGTCAGTGGTGAGTACATACAAAATAGCTTATTCTCACAAAATGGAATATCACTTTAATAAACATCATATGTAATATTTGTCAGTGTGACTGAACAGTTGTTGGTTTAACTTAATACCTGGGGTTTATTGAAAATATTTTTCTCAAGTTATATTTTATTAATAACTTTCATTGACTGTAAACGTCATTACAAAATGACCTCAGCTTGTCTTTTAAAATCCAGTAAACATTTCAAGGCAGCCTGGACACTTTTTGAAGTTAAAACTTTTTTCAGTATAAAATAAAGAGGTTGTAGTGTTTTAGGTGATCTAGCTGCTGTGTAATATGTTGAATAGAGAAAAGAAGCTATTTTACAGAAAAGAAACATACAGAAAATTCAGTCTCAGACATGAATGAACTTCTAATAAAAAATGATATTTTGCCTTTTTCCACAGACATAAAATGTTTTTCCCCAGAAAGTGAAATAAATTTATTGCACAGTGATGAGACATCTACAAGAAAATCTCACTTTCTTTTGTAAAGTGTGAAGTAGCTTTCCTGAATTAACACCTCCCTCTTATCAGCTCCTCTACAAAATGATGTCGTAAATTTATTGCATACTTACTGCAGAAAAGATAATTATATAGAATACTGCATGCAGCATTTTAATTGTATTTATTTTTCACTTCCCGTGTTTTTTTTTTAATGATTTATATGAAGCTAGAGTGCTGTTTTCCAGCTTTTTTCATGTATTTTGAAAAATGTGATGGATGTCTGGTTTTGAACCGGTCACTCTCTTCTGAGGTGAAGACAAATCCAATGTCCCACAGCAGCGTGTAAACATGGAATGTAACAACATTCTTTGGGTTCAGCTGTTCTCAGAAACCAGCTTCCATATAAATAATGTCTGAATCAAAATGTCAGAAATAAACAGAGAGAGATGTTTTGTAGATCAAAAGGAAACAGGGTCCATTTAAAGTGCTGAGAACACGCTGCCAGTCAACCGTGCTGCGTCTGCTTCTAATCTTCCCCAGGTTAATGTGTGTGTGTGTGTGGGTGTGTGTGTGTGTGTGTGTGTGTGTGTGTGTGTGTGTGTGCCATCTGTGGGGGTGCATGCATACTGTGCTTTTGTGCACGTATGTATTTGTGTGTCTGTATGCACATCTGTATTCAGACAAAGTACTTGTTAGAGACTCTGGGGTCCTGTGTCATTCAGACTTCCACATCCACACTTAAAGAATCCATTTGCAACCTTTCAACACAACTATTTTGGCAATTCAAACAGAAAGGGTCTCTTGACCTTTCTTAATGCCACGGCACATGCAGACCACACACAGTATACTCACAGCCACTCCAAATTACTGATGGCTGCGAAATGCCATGCACCGCAAGTAGGTAATGAGGTAGGACCTAGCAGGGGAGACTGCAAAATATCAACAGGCACTGACGACGGGATAAACTGGATTAGCTTTAATACTGCAGCAGCAGAGCACAGTGTTCAGCCATCCTTCTGAGGATAAGCAAAGGTTAGAAAAATGTGGAAATTCAGCTGCTGTGGAGAGGATCAGATTTGGAGTTTGACCCAATCAGAGGAAAGCTGCAACTACATGACTGATTATTATTGAATTAAACTGTCTAATTACTGTTCTTAGGGTTAATGAAGTGTTTTACAATAAGAGTATTTAATGCTGCATTAACTCCTTCCCACCAGTGTTTTTTTCTAAATTGTATTATAATTATATCATCCATTGTCAGGCAAAGTATTGGTAACACAGCAGACCAATAGTTCCCAAACTTCGTGGCATTCCCCCCTTACTAGGGCTGCACAAATAATTGAAATCTTATCAAAATCACAATACGGCTTTCTGCAATTTTCAAATCACAGGACATGCAGTCTTTGTTAAAGGCAAAATGTGTCAAAAAACATTGAAATGAATGAATGTGGTGAGGCAGAGATGTCCTGCACTAACGCAGTCGACACATGGACTCACACAGGTTTACCAAAAGCTTAATGCAGCTCTGCGCCCACATGTACAGAAAATCATAAACACACTGAAGCATGACATGGATGCACACACACACAGGGCAAAAACACACACTCACATGTAGACACATCAGGTTAGAGGGTAATGGAGGTCTGAGTGGCTCGGTTGGTCAACCTCATCTGTTTCCTATCACACAGGAACAGATCGCAGTGCTCAGTGTACACACACACACACACACACACACAGAGTCATTGACCAGGCAGGTAAAATTGCAGATGTAGAGGATTTGTTACAGTAAGCGATGCAGCATCTGTCATTTGAGCTTCTCTATAAAGGGATTAATCTCCTTATTCTCTCTGTTTTCTGATACTGATTCTGTTCATTATCCTCCTCTTCCCGCCCTCCTTCTCTACCCTTTTCTTTTTTCTTCTTTTTCCTTCTTTTTCCTTGCTCCATTTTCCTATTGTCTTTTTCATTCCTTCTATTCCACTTCCATCCAGGCTACTCTTTCTCATTTCCTCTTCTTCCCTATCTCTTCTTCCTCTCTTCTAGCTCTTCATCCCTCTCAGTTCCTCCCCCACTCCCTGCTCTCATTCATAGAATTTCTCTGTCATCCATTCATTCAGTTTAGCACCAGCATTGCTTTAGCGATATCACTGCCCAACAGCATGCTGGGAATTCCTGCTGTACTGTTTGATATCACACACAAAGGGACACGCATGCACACACTTGTAGCAACAAAGCCAGAGCGAATGTGTGTGTTATGGTTATGAGAAAGTCACAAATGAAAGTCAGACAGATGTAGATATACAAAGAAAAATATGAATTAAAAAGTGCTCATTCACTTTCTCTTGTTTCAAGATAATCCTTTTGTACAGGATCAAAAAACACAATCAAGTCTGTTTCCCTGATTTATAAAGACAGTAAAACCCAAGCTGCTTGGCTTTTTGGCATCAAAGAGAGAAAGATAGCAGGCAAGGCCAAAATATATAAGGAGGATGTTAAAAAGGGAAGAAAGTGGACAATAGAGGAGACAGATCTGGGTCAGAGTGAGTGGAATTGTTCTTTAAAGGAATTCTCCACAAAATATAGGGTCTGACTATCAAACGCTCACTTAAAGGCTAGAACTTTAATTGAGCCTGACAAGTTGAGCCTGAAAAGGCTCAATCCTGACAAAAATTCTGTCTGAACCCGACCCCAACCCGTGCCTCATTAACATATTTCAGCCCAAACCCGATTACAGCCCGACATTTTTCTGAACACACAACAAACTTCCCTCCATGTACCAAACAGTAGGAGTTGGCAGTGACAGGGATAATACATCAGGGGAATTTGAACTGGAAAAATCAGGAAGAAAAATGAAAAAAAACAAAAAACAAACAACAACACAGCTGTAACCTGATGTAAGCATAAGAAACACACAGCCCGACCTGACCCAAACCTGTCAGGTTCAGGGACAGATCTCAAGCTTTATTGCAGGGCTCTGAAAATGTCATAGTTTTAGTGTTCCTGTAGCTAGCTTCTCAATCAGTCTCTTGTGGGACTAATAACTGTTATGTAGGACAAGAGACAGGATGCTGCAGATGACAAACTAAATGTCCTGTCTACAGCAGCAAAGCTGAAACTAACAATGCATTGACTTTCCACAAAGCAGTCCACTTCAATTCGGTTTGTTAAACTTGAGCAGAGGTGCACACGTTCTTTACTCAAGTAGTCTCCCTCCCTTGTCTGTTTCTTCTTAATACATCTTTTAAATAGTTTTTGTCATGTTACATTTGTCATACATGATGAGCACTGATGGATACACCAAGGAATCATCTTTTCTATGTGTTACTGTCCCGTCCATGTTGCTTGAAATCTTGATTTTGGGAAGGTGGTGTGCAATTATGCAAAAATTAAAAATAATTAATAATGACCCTCAAATGCATTAACAAGCCTGTTTTGAAACTGTGAGGAGTAGAAAGTATAGATATTTGTGTGAAAAAAGTAGGGTGTAAAAAAGAAACTTAAGTAAGAATGAAAAGAAAAAACTACTGAAGTAATGAAACAATACTCGTTACTTCCCATCACTGCACGTAAGAACAAATATTTTTGTGTTTCCACGGGCAGAAATTGTGAATGCTACCAATAGAAACAGTCCATTCTGTCCTGCTTTTTGTTACCCCTCTGTTACTAAAAGGTGAAGTTAAAAACACTGCGCACATCTGATTGGTCAGAGGGGATCAGAGCAAACAGACCTGTCTTGTTGAGTGATTTCCCAAACTCTCCTGCTTTTTCCAGCAGTCTCGTGTCTTGCTGCCTTCAGGCTTTTTTTTTTTTTTTTTTTTTTTTACAAACACAGCTTGTTGTAATAAACAACCAAATACAGAGAAGAAGGAACACAAAACATTTATGTGCGTAGGGAGTGTGGTTGACAGAGGTGGGAAAAATCCACACATTCTCGAGTAAGAACCGATACTTGTCTAAAAAAAAACACTCTGGTAAAAGCAGAAGTATTGATTCAACTTCTTTACAAGTAGAAGTGAAAAAAGACAATCTTAGAAATGTATTATTCAAAGTTTAAAGGTGAAAAGTCGCCCTCTGAATAACATTTCTATCAGCTGTTTCTGTGCAAAGCAGACGAAACCTCCCCTTTTCTCCATGATCGAGTCTCTCTGTCTTTTACGTCTTCTTAGTCTTTTCTGTTTCTCTTCTGTCTTTGTGGTTGTATTGTCATGTCGTTTTCGTCTTGTTATGTCATGTTCTTCTTATGTCTTGTTACATTGTTTTCTTCTTGTATGTCTTTTTGCATTGGCAGAAAAAAATTGATACTCCCCCTCAAATGCATTACAGATACCTGAAAAGTACAGTAACAAAGTATTTGTATTTAGTTACTTCCTATCTCTGGTGGTTGAGTGAGTGAGAGAGAGAGAGAGCGTCGGGAAAGTAACGAGAAAAAGAGGGGAAAAGGTGAGCAGTCACTCTGGCAGTAAATGAACAGTACAGCTTCAAGTGTGTCAGTTAATAAATACTACAGTTGTGTGTTGTTTCTCACTGCTGGAAAAGTGAAAAGAGTTAGCTCTGAATCCTGACATTTAACGGTACTGCCTGTGGTGGAAACGCCAAACAGATTTAGGTACATGTAGGTATGGGTATCAAGGGTACTGTACCCAAAGTGTTGAAAATGCAGCTTACTGGTCCTAAGGGGAGGGAAGGAGTGTTGCCACAGATAGAGATGTGATAATATCATGACAGCTATTTATCTCTTGTCCTGTTTTACTTGATTTTCATGTCAGTCTTTTCAAATGAAGTATTACTGTAAAAATACAAAGTGGCTATAGCAAAACACAGACATTAAAGAAGAGAGAATAGAGAAAAAATGAGAAAAGGATGTGCAGAATTAAGATAATTAAGACAGAGTGAGATGATGGTGCAGAGAGAGATGTCATGGAAATGATACAGACATGAAGGAATACAAAAAGAGGCCTGGAGGGGACGGAGAAGAGAAAGAGCCATGTAGAAAGTGAGGGAGACATTTGATGTTTGAAATTGTTCAAGTGCTTAATTATTGTGTTTAGCATATTTTTGCAAATGCATTGGCAGAGAATACCTTCTTGTCTTGCCAAAAAAAGCTCATTTAAAATGGAAAGTAGAGACAAAAACAAAGCAACTGAGTGAACACAGCAGAAATAAACAAATATTTTAACTGTGTGCCCTTGTGCAATCACAAACATGACTGGTTCCTCGATTTTTTGTGATACATGAATTAAATCTTCTGTTCTCTGCTGTTCAATTACTGCCTGTTTGTTATGTTACAAAGAAAAAAACTTCAAACAAAAATTAAAGGGAACAAAAAAATGCCTCTTACTCTGTTCCAACACTCCGTTTGCAGATAGTTTCAATCACAGATTTTTTTTAATCTACAAGTTGTAACTTTTCTTTTATCTACAGCTTTTTTCTATTGCAAGACAACATACAAACATACAAAACATTAATGGTAACAGTAATGGGGCTGCAAGTAATTTCATCAGTATTTTCGTAATCAATTCATCAGTCAACCATTTTCTTTATTTATCAGTTAATTTTAAAATGTCAGAAAATGGTGAAAAAAGATGATCAGTGTTCCCCAAAGCTCAAGCTGACATCCTCTTGTGTCTCGTTTTACTCAAAAACCCAAAGACTTTCAGCCCACTGTCACAGAGCAGCAGAGAAAGAAAATAGAAATGAAAAAAGCTGCTCATGTTGGCCAGACTGTGTAGCAGGCTGCTGACACTGTGATCATCTTTGGTCTGAAAAGTTGAAGCATTTAGGGAGTTGTCATGTTTTGTATGTGAATGTGTGGTGTTTGTATTACAGAGTGCAAAGTGACACACATTTCAGTCACATTTAAAACATGATTTGTTGATTGTAGACAGTGATTAACAGCTTCAAATGTCTCTTAATATGCACAGTATTTCTTGGACAGTGTTTAACATTATCAGTAATAAATTGTGCTCACTTTTAACTGCTTCCTGAGTGTTTTCTTACTGTTAGACTAGTCTAAAAAATTTTTTAATTTTATCAACATGGCAATTAGTCACCAGGAACATCCCCAGTAATAATATGTGCATGTACATATGTACGCATGTGTGTATGGGGTGTTGGAAGTGGAAGTGTTTCAGTTCTGATTAGACAGGCAAGGTGAAAAACAGCAGGATGGATGAGATCAGGTTTGTAAGAAAAGAATGAGGGATGAGCAGATGGTTTGAGGATCTGTTGAATTGTTTCTGACTGAGCTGTCCATATGTAATCTGTGAGTAAGTTCTTCCAGTGTGCACTATGTGTGGTGTTCATGAGGATAGTTTTCTTGGAGATAATTAGGGCTATGAGGAGTAATGTACTGTTTGTTGTGTTCAGATGGATTGTTGAGGTGTCACCTAGTAAGCAGACTGAGGGGGATAATGGGATGTGGCAGCTCAGGAAGAGGGATAGTGATTTAGGGATTTCTTCCCAAGTGTTTGATGGGTGTGCAGTGCCAGTGGGCTATTTATATGCCATAATTCTGTCTGCATGTGTTGCCATCCTTTGGCATATGGATGAGTTGACTGGCTGTCCCATTTCTATGGTTTGTCTGCAGGTACTACGCTATCTGCTGCCAGCCTCTGGTGTACCGGAACAAAATGACACCCATGCGAGTGGCTCTGATGATTGGCGGCTGCTGGGTTATTCCCACATTCATCTCTTTCCTGCCCATCATGCAAGGCTGGAACAGCATCGGCATCGACCACCTGGTGAGTACTGTAGTGTGCGTGCATGTTTGTGTGTGTGAACAACAGGGGAAATTCACGGAGCAGCCTGGGTTAGTGTTTCATGCAGATGAAGCCAAATATTTTACATCTCTACAGGATATGCAAGTTTATGATGGTAATGCACTGCTGTTATGTGAGAAAGAAGTCGCCTGCAGGGGAGATAAAGGAAGAGCACAAGAAAGAGAAAAAAATGTGGAACAAAACATGTTTTACATAAACATAAAAAACAATTAGTGTCCACATGTGCTGAGAAACAAATTGTAGTCCTGAGGAGCATTGTTTACAAGAATGAGGGATGGTTAATGTGTTGCTATGGTAACAACATCAACATGTCAGACACAGAGACAGGAGGACAAGGCCACTGACACCACAGACATGGAGTCAAGCTGTTCCTTTATTTCAGCCTGAAAATGTAAAGTATCTAATGGGCGAGTCAGGGTTACAAGTGTCTTGTTTGTGCAGCAAGGTTTGTTTAAATAAGATGCAAATACACAAAGAGGGACGAGGAAAAAATATACTGCTGCTGAAACTGAGAAACAAAACACAAAAGGATAGAATCTGAAGATGAGGGGACTCCAACCTGGGGTCAGGATAAGGAGAGGGAGACAAGTTAGTTGAAGGTATAAGAAGGAAAAAGTTAAGTGTGTTTGTGTTTCTGAAGCTTTCAGCCACGTCTCAAACATCATATTTGCTGCTCATCTTTGCAATAATTTGCCTCCTATTCTTAGATAATCCAATACAATTATCATTTTAGAGCTTCAACTGATGTCTGCTCTTTTGTTGGATTTTATTTTGTTACTTATTTTTTGTTGGTTTTATGATTTTCATTATCTTGCCTTTTTGGTATCTTGTCAGTAATGCTTTTATTTTGAAGCAGTTTGTGACTTTCGATCTGATAAGTGTGATATGAATAAACCTTTATTTAGCCAATATTCTTACAAGATAAACATGGAACATTCTCAAAAAATATAAACATGATATGGAATTGCCAAAACATTACATAACTGATTATATCAAAGTCTGAAGGATGTTCTGTTTGTGAATGAAGTGTTTGAGGAAGTCAGTTACTAAAGACGAGATGAGTGTTATGAATAAAAAGACCAAAACAATGTAGGAGGAGAGAGACGGGCAGACAGACCGGTGTTCAGGCAAAGACAAAGAGGAGAGAGAAACTCCCCAGCCACTCTTAACCTTGCTCGCCCCTGTCTGCCTTTATCTGAACGCCAGAGAAAGTTACTTCCCATCTGACTGTCAACAGGAGGACCGGCTGACTCATTTTTGGCAGTGTTAGCAGTGATACACACATCACACATACAGAAGTTTACAGCACATCAGCAGTCTGAGCAGCAGTGGTGGCAGCGTCTCTCTTTGGGGTCTAATTAGAGCTGTTGAATATTCTGAGTAGCCAGTCAGTTCTGGCACAGATCGCAGCCCCAAAACTCGACTAAACAACCGACAAACATGTCACTGTCTATTTTTACTAGTTCCCATTGTATTTATTTATCTATGTATTTTGCATTGTGAAATACACAAGGGAAATTTAGGTGATGACGATAAACCATGGGAGGATAGAAATTTGTCAACTGTCAGAGATTTTCACTGTCAAAGTACCTAACTTGATTTACTCAAGAACTGTTCTTACCAGTTTTGAGGGTCCGCTACTTCATACTTCTACAAACATTAGGCAAATATTGTACTTTTTACTCCACTACATTTATTTACTTGTCAAATGAATGAAATGAAAAATAAAAAATATAACCAACAAATAAATTATGATCTAATATTACAGGTTAAAACAAGATTTATTTTTTTTTATTGATCCCTGGGGGAAAATTCACTACCTAATATAAATCAATTAAAATTAGCCTTAGACAGCCTCCCAGCCTCATCACCTTTACCTGCTGCTACGTTAGAGTGATGAACATATTAATGCATCAGTAATTATAATACAATAGTATAGTGTCAATCTGATATATTCTGATATGTATATTTTGATGCAAATTCTTTTGTACTCTTACTTAGCGTTTCTACATTCTGGTGGCTACTTAAAGGTCCAGTGTGTAATATCTGCAGAGATCTATTGGCAGAATATGGCAGGAATGCAGTATTATATTCACGAGTATGTTTTCATTAGTGTCTAATCAACAAAAGGCCTGGGTGAACTGTCCATTTAAATAAAATATCTGAGGACTTCTTCCACCAATGAAGATTATGCCAAACCCTGTCTCTCTCTGGTTATAAGTAGATCAGACAGTGTCACAAATCTCCGAGCACAAGATTTTTGTTGGTTTGTCAACTGGATTAGTCAAAATCCAGGATGTCCAACCATTTATTTAATCTATAGTCTGTTTATTTAATTTAGAAATCACAATGTCAAATTACACAGTGTCAGAGGATCATCAGATCAACAGATTATCACCCACTGCTCCTCTTTGTTCATCTAATACCTTCATTGCTTCATACTGTAGCTGTGGTTACATTTCTGAAATTGTTTACCCTCGCTTTGTCTGCTGCAAACATTTCTGCCATTTCTTATTTCATTTCATTTATTTATTTGGAAGAAAGGAAACTAAAATGCTTTTTAAAATGCTATTTCAGTATTTTCAGATCAGATCCGGTTCTGAATTTCTTTGTATTCAGTACATGAATGTGCAGAGAATGACTTACCTCTACACTCTTTTTTCAGGTTTTTTTCTGACACACAATAAAAAATCAGATGGACAAAGCAGACAAAAAGTAGAAAAATAGAAAAAAAGTCAAGTTACAAAAACGATTCTCATTACAGGCAGCGGAAGTTTTTACATTTTTCATCAAGTTAAAGTTTATACCCATAAATAGATCATTGAATAACATCTTCAGTCATCAGCGCTTGCATGAAAAAGTATTATTCCAGTTTTTATGTGTCTTAGCGTGCACGGTTGATTAGCAATCACTTGACGTTAATAAGGTGTAAAGATGGTTGAATTTTCCACATGGATCATCTAGAGATTATTTGTGAAAAAATATGGTATGGTGTATTCAGTGAAGGCATTTTATTCCTCAGCTCAAAAGATTAAAGGAGAATCAGTGACAAGAACTGCTTCCAGCGTGCCCTTTGGCAAGACTTAAGTGGAATAAACTCGTATCTCACAGTAAAGAACTGTGATCACTCAGAAAGAGCTCTGCCAACTGTGGCGCAGACACAAAATATTTATCTATCCCGTCCTATTATTGCATACTTTTACTTTATTCTCATCATTGTGTGCATTCAGGCAGCAGGGCAGGAAATCTAACGCTCACACTGAACATGTTACATGTTACAACAGTTGAACATGTCAGCCCATTCATAAAAAAAACTGCAGCGCTCCTCTCGAGGGAGCCTGGCCTTGCAGCGATGTGGATTGATCTCTGTATTATTCATCGCACAGCCCTGAGCCATAGTTTCCCACAGAGATGAGATGATAGCAGATGAAAAAACACAGGATGGGACTTCACTGTGATTAATGGTGACGTGTAAAGACTCCCTCTTCCCCCAGGGGCTGTGTTCCCCTTTTACTATGGAGTCTCCGCTGAGGAGAGTGTGGGATTTTAAGTGGGTTGTTGTGAAGTCTGGAGGCGTTTCATGGTGGAGCACGACAGAGCTGTCCACCAGCTCAAAAGCGTGTACATACTTGGGGACTTGTTTCCACAAACTGATGTGTTCTCCACCTTTTACTTAAATTGATGTGTGTGCCAGTATGTGCATGTGTGTTTGTGATTGAATTGAGGCATTTGTGCATGACTGTAATACTAATCTGTTTCAGGGCATTGCATTTTAATTTTAATTTTATCAAAGCATGACACATTTTCTCATCCATTCCCGTCAGCCAAGAAGAGGATAATGATGCTACAGACGGCAGTTTTTGAATACATTACAGTACTCTGATTACCTTCAGTGGTAGCTGATGCCTCAATGTACTCTGTGTTCACTTTTTAGAAAAGTCAGAATCAGATTGCAGTCAAGAAAGCAGTGTAGCTTAACGATGGCAATAATGGTCCGTCTGCCAGTCCATCAGTCAAACGAGTCCTCATTCAAAATCTCATTCAAAAAATTAAATTAAATGAGAAAAAAATCGCCTATGTGAACTAGGCTTGGTTGATACATTAAAATTTTCCAATCAACCATTGTCAGTTCTTCCATCGGTGACTGGCAACATCTTCGTCCCCCACCCCATCCTCTCAAAACTCAGCTGGGAGATTTGCACAAGCAGCAAATTCACTGTTATACTGTTATGTTCACAATATGCCCGAACGTACTACACACAATTAACAAAATAAACTGTCAAAAGTGTCAATATTCTCGCACCTATTTTCCTTTTTAAACAGAAAAATACAACTGTTCACCTTCTGAATTTAAGTTTCTCTCGTTTATTGAACTAAGACAAGCTTAACTGTCTCGTTAAGGCCTCGTAAAAAACACTTCATTCAAACTCGACAAAAAAACATGTAAAACTCACCAAAACTATCTTTGTTAGTCTGTCCACTCTTCCAGCAATCACCATGCAGACCATTACATTAACAAAATAAAATTCAGCCCATCGTTGATGGACAATATATTCATCCAATTGCCCAACCCTAATGTGAGCAGTCTCCAAACTTTCTCCACTGTGGTTATGGTATGCTTATGCTTTAGAGAATTAGACCTACTTGTTTACTTCTTTGGAAAGAGTCTGGCCATGGTGAACAGAAATCAGCATTGACTGTTGACCAGAGAGGGCTGTAAGTCCTCCTTAACCTTGCTTGAAGGTTTTCAACCTACCTGACTAAACGCTACTCCATACGCTTCATTTTGTTCAATAAAAGAATGTCATACTACTTACTTACAGTACTTACACAGTAATCATAAGCTGTTTGTATAGTTTCACATGTTGTTTGACCAACACATTACCTATACACATTACCTAATAAAATTACAGCAACATACAAAAAATGTTGTATTGATTGCCGTAAAAAAAAAAAAAGAAAATACCAACACATTTTCACTCCCAACTCATCAAGCGTGTGTAATTTTGCGCACGGGTTATCAAACTTCAGAAACACTTTCTGAATGTGCTCCCTTCACCTACAGTAGTGTTAGCAGGACAGAGGAGCAATGATGGGAGGTCGAGATGAGGATGAGGAGAAGAGGGAAAAGATGCAGCATGGGCAGACTTGAAGCTGCACCTCAATCCCACTTAGGTGGGTGTCCAGCCAGACTGAGGTCCAGCTTTGTTTGGGTTGGCCGCCTCTCCTTTCGACTGCATTATCTCTCTTTGCAGGCATTAATGTAAAATAAACTATTTACACATGAAGAGAGACTCTGACGTCTCCATATATTGTGTACTCTCGTGCTTTCACTTCTTGAACCAGGAGATCTTCTCCTCGCTTGAAAATCTTTGCTCTTTGTTCCCTCCTGTTAAATCCACAGTCATGCTGCCACCATTGATTTATTTCATGTTCGACCTAAACTCCCTCATGAATTAATCAAGGCCCTTGGCCACAGCTGATAGGTGTATCCCACCGTGCAATGCTGGAGCAAGGGGTACAGGACAGGATACCCCTGCACCCCTGGCGCAAGCTGGCAAAGGTGGTGTGTGGTGGACACATCTTGAATAAATTAAATCCGCCTTGTACTTTCAACTTGCACTTTAGATCAGCATAAGTTAGGACCCCCAGGGTCAGTGTATTATAGAATTCAGTCCTGACATGGGGGATGTTAATTATTAATAATTAATCAATGAATAACTGTTGAGTCTCTAACCAATGAAAAATGTATTTACCGATGATGTTTTCTATACCGTTTCTACAGAGTTCACAGACTTTCCCATGGTTTGGTCTGCCTTGTCAGTCTAGAAAAGGCAATAATTGAGACATTTGTTGAATAAGGACAATAGGACAAGAGCATTGTTTTTTATTATTATTCTATTCATTAACATTGTTACTTCTTCAGGAATTCATGTTTTGCATAACTAATGTGCTGTTAGAATTGTTTAAATAAAACTGAGAAAAAGACGTTTTTAATAATCATATTAATTATTAGTAATTAATTGGTTATTGATTGATAGCATTTTCAACTAGGTTAGGGAACAGGTTAGGGAAAACACAAAATATGCAACCCTACTTGATAGAATAAAATGTCAGCAGCAAACTTTATTTGTCAGAATGTTCTGTTTTATTATAGTTGGGTTAATTCCAGCCCCAAATGCTACAGCAGGGTAACTAACATAGAAGTTTCATTGCAGCTGTTTGTACATAAGATCAGGAGTGTCTCTGAATCCTGACTCGCTGTCCTCTCTGATGTGACTTCTTTAACCAGATTGAGCAGAGGCGCCACAGTGAAGGCAGCAACTCCACATCCTGTGTCTTCATGGTCAACAAGCCATACGCCCTCACCTGCTCTTTGGTGGCCTTCTACATTCCTCTGGTCCTCATGGTGCTGGCCTACCAGAGGATCTACGTCACGGCCCGAGCACACGCCCTGCAGATCAGCATGCTGCAGCGGGCGGGAGGAGCCGGCACCAGTGCACCTGGTACTTCTGGCGCCAACGTCGGTGCCGGCACAACGTCGGACTCTGCTGACCATCAACGCAACCATCGTATGCGAACAGAAACTAAAGCAGCAAAGACTCTGTGCATTATTATGGGGTGTTTCTGCCTCTGCTGGGCTCCGTTCTTCGTTACCAACGTGGTGGACCCCTTTATAGACTATACAGTGCCAGACAAGCTGTGGGCCGCCTGCCTGTGGCTGGGCTACATCAACTCCATGCTGAACCCCATCCTCTACGCCTTCCTCAACAAGTCCTTCCGCCGTGCCTTCCTCATCATCCTGTGCTGTGGGAGGAAGAGGTACCGCAGGCCGTCCATCCTCGGGTCCGGCGCTCCCTGCACAGCCACACAGATCAACGGCTCCACACATGTACTCAAGTAAGTGCCCAAAATGACAAAACTGCATTTCTTTTTAAAATATGAGGAGGAGATTATAATTACAAAGCCAAAGTATCCATATATCATTGCGTGATGATCCATAGCAGTTCCTCTTTTATACTCAGGATAAATTTGCTTTTGCTATTCTGTTAAAATTAAGATTTTTTCAGCACACACAGAACAATGTCATGTCAGCTTGAAAATATTGTGGGAAAGCAGTTACTGGTCAGAATATAAGAATAAGTTGGGGTATTCTATTAGATAATGTCCCAATATTTTGAGTATAAAGTAAAAAAAATTGTTATAATCACAAGCTGCTATAAACCTGCATTCTGTCTAAGAGCCAGCAGGGGGCAACTTGGTAGCTCTTAATATTAAGGTGTCTGTAATAAGCATTAGTTAACAGGTAATTAAGTCCCTTACAAGATGTGTATTAACATTGATAAGTGTTAATAAGACTATAAAAATGTTAGTAATAGCACAATGAACATGTTGATTGTTAAATTATAAGACATTCCTAAGCGCTTATAAGAAACTTGTTAACACTTCATGGACTGCTTAAGAATGTTAATAAAACCTTTATGAGTTTCATGTTTACAAACACATTTATTGAGTTTAACTGTATATGTACTGTACTATACTATGCATATGAGGGTACCTGGTCCAGCATCAACAGTGCTTATTGAAGTTAATTAATCCTTTGTTTGCATGTAATTATGAAAAAAAAATTAAGCACTGCTAACACATCAGATCATTTAAGTACATAGTTAAAGGATAACTTCGGTATTTTTCAACCTGGGCCCTATTTCCCCATGTGTATGTGTGTGTATGATTGATAGCTGCAACCCGTTTTAAAATTGGTTCAGTATTGAGGGACGCGGATGCAGCCGGCAGCCACGAAACGAGTTATAACAGTAGATATCGGGGCAAATTCGTCCATCAAAGTTTGTGCATTAAACGTGCTTTTTTCACCACAGACCAGATCAGATCACCAGTGTAATCTCTGTCAACAGTATGCTTCACTTACTGCTTGCTGTGTGTGACGACATCTCGCAGGATCTTTGCTTGTTGCCGGAAGAAAACAGGAGTCATGCTGAGAGCCGGTCTGAGCGGAGTTAGCTGTCCCGGAGTTCAGCTGAAAGTTTTACTGCAACTATTGAAAACAATGGTTCGTGTTTTTGTGTCATCGAAGTGCAAGAACAGGATGTCGTGCAACACC
>JAJHUR010107110.1:1329-22035 GCA_027495735.1 Lutjanus campechanus
ATGCTGCTCCTTCATCCACTGGATCGTTAAGAACGAGGCTACGCCAAAACTCGCCTGCTGACTGAATGAATGAATGAGGAAATCAAATAGCGTGTGTGGCTGAAAGAGGGCGGAGACAGAGGGAAACTCGAGGTTCACTGAGAAAAACCTGGTCCCGACCAGGTTAGATTCATAGAGTCTGTTACTACGGTAACTGACCGAGAGCTTAAGTTACCTCTCTCTGTGAAACAGGCTAGAGTTACTCCTCTTTCTCTGGTTTGAGTTACCTCCCTTTCTGAAACGGAAAACTCCGAGTTTCCCTCATTTCAGGGTTAACAAACTCAGAGTTTTCACTAAACCTGCTTTGTGAAACGGACCCCAGATGAATGACAAAAAGGAATACTGCAAACTTTAAAGAACGGACTTCACATAGCTAAGTTGGGTCATCATAATGACCTAAAAAAAAGAGCTCAAAAGTATATAGAAAACAAAGACAAATCAAACAGGCAGTGACAAGAATTAATAAATAAGGCAATGAAACAGAAGGGGAAAAAAATCAGGAAAAAAATACTCAATAAACCAATCCAAATAGGAAATATAAACACTATATACTAAAACTGAATAAAGAAGAAAAAGTAGGAACAAACAAACTGACAACAAGCATTTTGTATAAGGGTTGAACGGCAGCTGATGTTATGGGCTCAAGCATCTGCCTGTAATGTCCAGTGTTGTGTTCTCCTGCTCATATGTAACAGTTCTACAGAAAACAGCCCACACAAACATGGAACCAAAACAGCTCTGAGGGTTGTTCCGTGATATCAAGGATTACACGAATCAAAGGACTGTAGTGAAAGCTTTTTGGGTGAGACCACGTCCATTCGAAACAGAAATTAGAGTGAAAACAAACTGCTGTTGTTTGCTAAGGATATGTAGGCTGACCCGGGTGAAACAAGCAGCAGTAAGCAACAAGGAGAAAAAAATAATGCCAATATAAATTAATCCATGGACATGACAACATATGGCAGGTGATAACTGAAGTATAAGAAGAGGGGGGAAAGGAATAACAGCCAACATATCGCAACCATTCAGAAAGTAATACTTGCTTAAGTGAACAAAATAAGAAAATTAGCGTAGCTTGCAACCAGCTGTCATAGCAGCTAACGCTGAACAGGTAACTTTGAACAAAACCCCAGACTTTAAGAGAAAAAAAGCAACTTGCAGGCAGTCAGATGTGAGAGACCACAATGGGCAACGTTAGTATACCACTTAATGATAGGAACAGTTATGGGACTCCAAACGCCATCTGAAAGGCAGACCAGTTAGTCTAGCATAGCTTGCTCACCGCCACTGGAAAGTCACGTACCGGCCGTGTTAGTGGACTCTCCCTCGGTCGCCGGTGTTGGTATATGCTCGCTAATGAAGTCGAGAGCCTCCGACGGCTTGGTGAAGCTCACTCTGTCGTTGTTCCACGTGAAAACCAGACGAGCGGGATGGTAGAGACGGAAAGGGATGTCAGCCTGATGGAGTCTGCGCTTCACTCCGATGAACGAGGAGCGCAGTCGGGCTACCTCCGGGCTGACGTCCGGGAAAAAGTGGATCCGCTTGCCCTGGTACAGAATTGGCCCCTCATGGCGACTGGCGAGGCGCAGCACCAGCTCACGTACCCTGTAGTTGTGCATCCGAACCAAAAGCGGCCTTGGTCTGTCCCCAGCTGCAGGTCGGGGCGCGGCGGTCCGATGGACGCGGTCAATCATGATGGGCATCTCAAAAGCATTAGGGCCAAAAGCTTCACGAAGGAGGTTACAGACGAAGTTAGCCGGATCCGGCGTCTCCACGGATTCGGGCAGGCCGATGATGCGGATCTTCTCTCTTCGTGTGTAGTTACTCAGGTAGTCTAGATGTTTCTTCATAGCCTCGTTATCTTTCGTTAGCCGTGCCACCGTCTCGCACAGCCCCGAGAGTTGGTCACAGGTATCGGTGAGGGACTCCTCCACATCTTGAATCTTTTTCCCATGTTCATCAGCCACCTGCTGTAGAGCTGAGATAGCCGCCCCACATTCTTTCTGAAAGTTTGCAAGCGACTCGAGGTTTTCATTCCTTAACTTGTCGATAGCAGCCTGAAAGTCAGCAGCTGCTGTCGTCGCCATTGAAGGTGCAGGCGGTGGGAGATGCTCGTTAGGCTGGTTAGCTAGCTTAGCCGTGGAGTTCGCCAACGCTGAGGAGGGCATATCTTTAGTTTTCTGGCCTGTCTTTGGCATGATTTCAGTCCGTGAAGTCTTACAAAACTTCGAGACAAAAGATAACTTACAAAAGTCTGCAAAAGCACCAATAAAATATATAACTGCAGGAGCTGCAAGGAGAGCGTCTAACACGCTTGCATGCTTGACCCCTCCCTCCATAAATGTTAACATTTCAATACTTTATTCAATCATCTAATCTAATCATTATTTCCATGTTACTGCTGTGTTATGATATTAGTAATAATACCAAACAATTAACTAATATTTGTAAGATGCGTGATCAGAAAAATACTGGAATACAGGAACTTAAATTCAAAGGGATAGCCATGACAAAGATTAATTTTTATTATTATTTCTCTTTTTGGTGTTTGTGCCTTTATTTGATAGTACAGCTGAAGGTAGACAGGAAAGGTGGGGAGAAAGAGAGAGAGGCTGTGAAACGCTCTACCAAGTGAGCTATGAGGACCCAGACACATAGATGAATTGAATCACTGCATGTCATATTTAAGCACTTGACTTCAAAATTAAACTGATCATGACATGGATTTATTTCATAACTCGATTAATATGCAGTTCAGATAATCACTGGCAAATGTTTTTTAATGATTGTGCGGCAAGAAAAACAAATGATTGTTATGTGGACTATAACAGTCTGTAATGTTAATTTAAACAATTATCTGGTGGTCTTCTCATGGTGTTTAAAAAAAACAACGAAACTGACTCATTATTTTGAGAAAGTTTCTCAGTATAATGACTTGGAGGATTTTATTTATTTTTTTGGTTCATCTTATTCACAGATATGGACTTCCATCGCAAGAGACGGTGCATGAACAGCAGTGCAGTGCATAGTGCACCCACTACTGCATACAGTGCTATCACCGTATTCAAAATGTATTAATATTGGACATGTTGCATGCCCAAATTTAACCCTGCACTTCTTTGGGCCTCCAACAACAACAACAACACATGGCAAGTTTGAAGTAGACTGGATGAACAATTCTCAAGATAGGCAAATTACATACATATAGACAGACAGAGATTCCTTGCTTTATAGTTAGACGGACACTGTAGTAGGCTACACAAATTTTCAAGCTCTCCAGGTCAAACTTGTGATAAATAAATGTGACATTTTATTCATAAATTGTGAAAAAGGAAAGAAAAAGGCCAAGGTCACTTTAAAGCTTAAATTTACCTCATGTTCGCTGACTGTGCCGACTGATCCTGTGCGCCGATGTTGGCGCTGAGAAGATCCAGGCCGACGCATTGTGGCTGATGTGTAGGAGGACGCAGAGCTAAGAGAGTGGGAAGAGGTCTGACGGGCAGCTTCATCCATACTGAGAGAGGCCTAATATGTAAGCAGATACAGAGGATGGGACATAAATGTTGGTTTCAAAGATCAAACAAACTAGGTACATTGGCCTGACCACATGAAGCAGATTTTGCATCACCTGTACATATGTCGTCCCTCACACATAATGCAGGCTAAAAAGGATCTTTAAAGGATCTTAGTCTAACAAAAAGGTCCGTCTCTGTGGCAATTCTTTTCCATAATGTTGTCAGATGCTTGGAATAACAATCTGAGGTGGTCAGTGGCAAAAACAAGCACTTTTTCGTGGATGAACTTTGATGGTTGCAGTTTCCACCATGGATGACGTTGCAGCCATTGCATCTTGTTTTGTGGCTGCTATCTGACATGATCTTCTGGACCATCCTCAAAACTTTTGGTGCCCATTAGTCATTTAGACACTAAAATATCTAAGTATGTATGTACACAGACAAGTTGATGCTACATCATCACATCACATCTACACTACACTGTACACTGTCTGTTTACATTTTTCTATGGCTTAGCACTTATGTCACATTTCATTGCTGTGAGTGGTTGTAGGACTATCCAGTTGCATCCAGAAGCATTTTGTATGAACTGATGCTGGGCTACTTCACTGCATGGAACTCGCTGGAATCATTTTTATTTAGAGACTGCTGTAACACTAAAAACTGTTGGCAGTTCGCAGCCCACCAATGCTAATTGAATATGACTGGCAGTACAAACACATATAAAGAAACTTAAATTGTGGATTGGTCATATCTGGCTGGTACCCTGACAGCTTAATAAGGTCCAGAAACCAATCTGGTGGATTAGATCAACGCTGATTTTCTGCCAGGTGGGTTGCCTTCGCAACCTGCACCTCTGGGTTGTATTCAGTGTTATTTAGACAAAAGCAAATGCTACCATGTTGCCATGGCATAGCTATTCAATTTCTATTTTAATGAAAGATACACTGCATGGACCTTGCTGCAAACCTTTGGTACTAGGAGCTATGTAGTGATGAATGTCTTTGAATCCTCTTCATACAGATCTCCATGAACACAGACAATGTTGATAGAAATGTGTGTTTAAACATGCAAATGTTTCTTAGTGCTTTGCTGGCTGTTTGGAACACAGTTTTCAACCCAGATGATCCTACACAGGAAAAAAAAAAAAAAAAAGCATACAATATCTAAAAGGTCCAGAAAAATATTGACCACGGTTAGGGGAAACCAACTACAAAAACACTGAAACAAGTTTCCTACTTTGCTGAGCACTAGCATGAGGCTGTGTAAGCAATTCCCATTGACCTATTTCTATTGGTTTGCAGTATCAAGGGAGCCCACTGTGTCCCTTTCTGCTTGAATTTTTTCAGACCTCCATGAACCCCATTAGGCCAAACAGTCTTGTCTTTACAAACAGCACACCATTTCTTTGCTATGTTATAAAACTAAAGTTGAGAGATATGGGTTTTTGTTGAATTAAATGATGTATACAAAAATACCACAAAATGCAGTACATATGAGAGATGTTCCAACATGTAATTTACACACATTCAGATTTATAATAAATTTCACCTTCTCAAGCTGGGCAGTGATGTCGTCAAGACTGAAGTTAGAAGCCAGTGCTGGTTTCCCATGATGCCCGGTGGGTGCTCTGGTAGTGCCAGCCGGCGATTCTCTAGTGCTGCTGCTGCTACTGCTCGCCCCGCTGCTACCCCCCCCACCACAAACACTGTCACTACTTCTTCCACCACCCCCACCACTGCTGCTCCCTGCTGGCTGCTGCCTGCTGCTGCGGCCTGCTGGAGGCTTCTGACGGACCTGGGGACAGACAGAAAGAGTGGGTATAGACTCAGTGAGAACTGGCTGACTGCACAGACCATAATTCAAAGAACTAAACTGTGTAAAAATGTGCTTTTCTGTCTTAAGAAAATAAAATATTAACCTTTAACGACTAGATTGAACTTGGCAATAGACATAGTCCGGGATGCCACTACTACAGATTTTTTCTATAAGTTATGTTATTGTTATTAAAGTTATCATTAGTATTAGTATTAGTATTGTAGCAGACTTAGTGGCAGAAAAAGGTGGTACTCCTTTCATTCCTCTCCTGCACTGTGAAACTGGACATCAACCCGACTGAACACCCAACTGAGCAGGAATAAAGAGCAGCTTCAACCCCTGTGCAAAATTACACACATTATCCATCCAGCATCAGGCTCTGATTTAAGAACACCATTTTCTCCCTGTGCCAGACTGGTCTCATGGTCAGATATAATAATATAATAATCAGAATTGTTCAAACCTTGTTTTTCTGGATCCCAATAAACACGCAGGCACAAACACTCCAGCTGCTCTAGCTGTCATGCTGACTGATTTGTTAAGGACAATCTGACAGCTGTGATCTCGTCCCCTGTGCACTTTGCAGGTCTATTGAGATTTATTGGGCTTTATAATTATAATAATAGTTTCTGATTCTTTATTAGTAAGAATAATTTTACACACACACGCACACTGTTTAATATTAATGAAAGGTGTTGTGTTGTGATTGTAGAGACATGTACGTGTGCCTCAGCCAAGCATGAGACACACACATCCGCACATTTTTAACTTCAATATTTACACTTCATTGCTGATAGAAAATATATTCAAAGGACACTTCACTAATCCACACTCCTCTGTGTGTGTGTGTGGGGGGGGGGGCTTAACATAAAATTAAGTCGTTTTATGACTGTGGAGACGTGTGTGTTTGCTTCAGCCAAACGTGCCGGGTGCTATCTTGTGAAGACAGACCGACTGCACCACAGACTTTGCGCTTCGGCCAGGTTTTAGCCAGTCTGTTTTACTCTAATGCAGCCAGCACAAGATAGCAAATGCGCCTGGCCACGCCTTGGTGTTGCCTTCATTTTTAGACCTCCTGCTGATGGCCGCACAGACCAGGCACAAGTTCATTTCACCAGGCAAAAATGGCAACTGCGCCAGTGTAAGATAGCAAATCCACCACGAACCCAATGGCTTTGTGCTGGGTATAAGATAGGGCCCCATAAGTTATTTGAAATATGTACTTTTTTTGTTTGATTTTAAGATATGATCATTTTAAAAAGCAGAATACACAGGCATTTTGATAATATTTCCCCAGTGCCTAATACGCCTAATTTTTTTTTTCAGGCCTGGTGGTACACAGAAAAAACCCTACACAGATTAGGTGTGCAGGATGGCATGGTCGCCTCAATTGGCAAGCAGGTAGTCTGCAATTTATGTTTGTGTTAAAATTCACTTGGTATATAAGTAGAGGATGACTTAAATAGGCTGCATTTATTGCAGAAAGATAAGCTGTGTAACCTAGGAACTTTGTAAAACATTAGCACATTAGAAACACAGTGTGGACAACATGCAGATCAAAGGCAAATCACTGATTTCTGAAGGAATGGAAATTTGGCATTATTGTTAAGATTTCTTTTAAAAGGGTTTTTTGGCTCACTAGGCCTGTATAATTATAGGGGAAACATTGATATTTTAGTATTTTTGCTTATTGTGATATAATTTCCTTGACTATCTTAAAATGCTTCATGTCCCCACAATTTGGACAATTTATAAACAAAAAATGGCTATGTAAGTTAAAAAACCATTGATAAAAGCATTGAAACTGTGAAAATAAATACAAAACTCTAGTTTTCCATCAAATTTGAATAAACACACAAAACATATTGATCCAAAATAATTCTGAATGTAGACACATGAAAAAATAAATCTTAACACAACTAACAATTAACTGCTCAAAACTAGTGACTCAATCCTTTTTTCTTTCTGGCATGAACTATCAACTTGCTTCTGTGCTGCCACTTTACTGCAGGTTGTCACTAGATTTTGCGCTGCACATAACATCATGATGTCATCAATTTGCGACAAAATTGTACAACGTGATAATGAAAAAGACAAAAACCTTAGCATTCAGCTGCAAAAAGATTGACTGATCTCTATAATGACTTTTATTTTAGACTGATTTAAACATGAAAAGGACTGAGTTCAGAGTTCAGTATAAGTATCTGCTTCATTGTTTTGAAAATGAAATCAGACAGCATCTAGAAGGTGATTATAACCGATGGACAGCCAAAACTCACACAAAGAAAACAAGTGCTCAATACTTCATATATGCAAATTCAGATAGATAATTCTGTGGGTGATAATTCTGCATGTGCGACTGTATGTACCTTGGCATCACTTAGACCCAGGCGAGCCATGCTGCCAGCACTGTTGGGTTTGGTGTTGACGGTGCTGAGTTCCTGTTCAATTGAGCAGAGATCTGCCATGAGAGCATCAAGATCCACGTTCTCCCCCTGATTCAATGCCTCTGCAGACACAGAGATATCAGGATGTGAGTCAAGACCACAACAGAGCAAGAGAGGAAATGTGTGTGTTTCAAGTTAATCAAACTTTAAAGGAAATGGAGTGTCTGGGTCTGTCTGACCGTTGATGTTGTAGATGGAGAATCTGTAGGAGAAGTTGGCCATGTTAGTCTCTTGTCTAAGGGGAGCTTTCTGCTGAGGGGGCTGCTCTGGACGTCCATCATCCAGACTCTGGATAGAGAGAAGGAGGAGAAAATGAATGTGTATATATGCAACACCCCTTTCACATTCTGGCATGCTTGCATGATAGTACAGTATGGATGAAGTTAATTTATCCATGTATTTTCAGCAGGCAGGGATCAGATAGGGTAACCTATGACATTATTGTGACAATCACATCCCCATGCTACTGAGTCTTTCTCAGCTCTGGACCTCCCTGCTGCATGTACCTGTGTGAGTTTGTCTAGCTCCCCCAGCCAGGCTCCAAACATCTTATCCAGGTCCTGGTCCTCCTTATCACTGTCCTCCTCTTCCTCCTCCTCTTCTTCCCTGACTTCCACCTCCTCATCTGACAGCTGATCCATCTGAGGAGAGGAGAGAAGGATGAAGAGAAGAAAAAGAAAGATACAGGGGAAAAGACACTGGTTAATTTTTGTGTAGTTTCAGGACATACCATGATCTCTCAGCTCCATCTAGTGGCCAACATTCTGCACTACACCACAATCATTCATCATGTTACATTCTGTCCTCATATCATTTCTGTCTCCCTTTTGGATATAAACTCCTGGATCACCATCACTACAAGAATCCATGAGTAAAGACATCACAAGCTTTATTGGCAAACAAATTGTATTACTCAGATTTGAATACATAAGGAAAACTGAATGATTTTTAAACCCAAAACAAAAAAACACAATGATGGATCCGCTGTATTTAGTAAGATAAAACAGGTAGGACAAGATGCAGACTTTAAAGCATGCAATTTTCTTAATATGATTTTCAGACATTTGGGATACTTTTGGAAGCTCTTCAGCAGAGCCAAGTACACAAATAAGAGCTGAGCAGAGTCTGCCATTTGTCTCCCATTACAGAGCTTTTGGATTAACAGTCAGTTGGTCTATTCTTCCATGTAATTCCTTGTTTATTGCTGGAACTGCGGGTTTCTAATAATTTTGGGGACCATCCCAACGTTCCTGGAACACCCCTGGATCAACCACTAGATCATTCACAGCAAATACCAAAATCGAAAAGCTGACATGAAATTTAGAGAGCACATTTATTCCCCCCTAGAGGGTAAACTTCAATGACTGTTAAGGCTCTGAAGCAGAGATAGACAATAAATATTCCTAAGCACTGACCCCACAGACCACTAAGCCCCTATATTGTGTGGCTAAATTATGTTTTTGGTGGCCCAAATGCAAACTTCTAAAAACAATACAGAAAAAGGCAATTTAACACAACTTAACATAGCCTTCCTCAACTATGACACTCATGTTGTCCACGCTCCTTTCAACTGTGATGTGGTGTTCCCAATGAAAAACAAGCTAGACTTCTCAAACAGTTGAGGAAACTGATGGCACACATCATACATTACATCCTTAGATGTGTCAGATTCTAGCAGGTAAACTCCTGCTTCCATTTACTCCTAAATTTTCGTCGCCATTTATTTGTGTATCTTGTTCTTCTGAAAAGTATCACTTTAGCAGTTTGATTCTTGTACTTCCTTTCCCAGTGCTGATGATTGTAAAACTGTCATAAGTAATACTTGTCTCAGTAATAAAGGTGAGAAAATTCCTGGACTTTTGTCTTAATTTGCTAAATCTGAAAGAGCTACCTGCTACTGAATCTACATACACTGCGGTTGCCATAGCAACAACCTGTGAATTGAATGAGAAGCAGCATATAAAATGCATAATAAGCAAGTAAAATGCACAGAGACCCTGTGAGGTGGTTACATGATCAACATAACACCATCATAACAATCTTCAACATCAAACAGCACAGACATCTATATACAGTATATTGTGGTCATCAATATCATCATGTCATCATCCAAGATTACTGGCTCCACTCCTCCAGTATTTGAATCACTTTATTGCAATTGGACCATCAAAAGAGCAAATAGAATAATCTCTGACCCCTCTGACCCTGCTCACCACCTCTTCTAGCACATACCCTCTTTTTTGCTTTTATGCATTTTTGGCCTTGATATTTACAAGCAAGATAAAGCAATGGTTTCAGGCAATGAACTGGTGCAGCAACAAGTCTGAGACAGAGTCACTTTGAAACATAAACTGTTTCAGTATACTTAAGATAGCAACATGAATCTTCACAGAGATACTAGTCTCAGCACCAATCACCCAGACACTACAGCAACTACAACAACAAAAACTCTACGAGGGCTGCCACTGACTGAAGATTTTTATAATTTACTAGTGGTCATCAGTTCAAGACTATAGTGGACTAGTTGCTGCACATTCTTTATGTCGATTAAACGTCCTCACCCTCTCTAGTTGGCACCAGAAATACTTGTTGTTTTAACTATTTATCAATATTTCATTCATGCACGATGCCAGTTAACAGTTGCCTCTAAGATTTTAGACAGCTGCCCACCACTAGACAGGGCTACGGCACTGTCAGACGGCAGCCCCTCTCACCCAACACGTATGCCCTGATCGCCTAGGCAACCCCTGATGATCAGCAAAGTAGGACAGATGACACCTCGTAAAACCTGCACAGTTTGGCAGTTTTAATCTAAAAAATGGAAATAATGTTGAATGTAGATTGTGACAGAATAAGCTGATATATAATCACTTGACTGGAGAAACACGTGCCCACATTAAGCACAGACACAAACATAAACCTGCAAACGCAGCAACTGCTGCTGCTAGCACTGCTAACATTAGCCACAGTGTGGCAGACTGGCAGCTAACATTAGCTCTGGGTCGTTTGGGGCGGCTGTGGCTCAGTGGTAGAGCAGGTCGTCTCTCCATCGGAAAGTTGGTGGTTCGATTCCTGGCTCCTCTTGTCTACATGTTGAAGTGTCCTTGGGCAAGACACTGAACCCCACATTGCTTCCGATGGCTGCGCCAACGGTGTATGAATGTGTGTGAATGACTTCTGATGCACAGGTTGGGTTTTTGTAGAAGAAGCCACTTGTGTGAAAGTGTGTGAATGGGGTGAATGTGACTTGTAGTTGTGAAAGCGCTTTGAGTAGTCTATGACTAGAAAAGCACTATATAAATACAGTCCATTTACCATTTACCTGCAGACACTGTGATCCTCTTCGGTCTGAAACGGTGAAGCATTTAGTGAGTTGTTGTCATGTTTTGTACATTAATGGTTACGGTCTGTATTGCACAGCGCAAAGTTGTGCACATTTTGCATGCGCTGTGTCTGGTGGCTGCAAGTTTCGACGCTCTTGTTTGTTGTTTGTTTGAGTCTTTTATCACACGTTATAATGTGTTATGCTACATCAGCCAACATTTACACCAGGAATACGCTACTCGACCTACGTGGGACAGCCACACATGAAATTAGACACACAATACTGTCTGAATTCCGAATGCCCGTTCGCAGCTGTCGAGCCGGAACAAAGAGGAAAGCTAAGCTGAGGAAAAAGTGGACGTACAAGCCTTTCCTGCCATCCATCGTGGGGAATATTAACTCTCTACCGAACAAGTGTGATGAATTGGAGGCACTCGTGAAGGACCAGTCTGCTTGCTGTGAGTGCAGTCTTATGTGTTTTTCTGAAAGCTGGCTGAACAACAACATTGATGACGCCTGTGTACAGATCACTGGATTCACTGCTGTAAGGGCAGACAGGGACATGAAAGCCAGCGGTAAGAGCAAGGGTGGGGGTCTGATTCTGTACGTGAACAACCGGTGGTGTAACCCAGGCCACATCACTGTGAAGGAGAGGATATGTTGCCAGGATGTTGAACTTCTAGTTGTTGGTCTGAGACCATACTATGTGCTGCGGGAGTTCTCACACATAGTAGCCATTGTGGCATATGTCCCTCCCCGCGCATTGCCCGCTGCTGCGTGTGACGTCATCCATGTGGCTGTTGCGAGAGTTCAGACCCAGCACCCTGATGCATTCATTGTGATTTCAGGAGACTTCAACCACGTCAGCTTGTCCTCCCATCTAACTGGCTTTGTGCAGCATGTTGACTGTCCCACCAAGGAAAACATGTTAATGTATGTTAGCCAGCTGTCTTCTATTCTGCAACATCTCTTCAACCTGAGCCTGAGCCAGGAGAGAATACCGGTGCTGTGGAAGACATCCTGCCTTGTTCCAGTCCCCAAGAAGTCAACACCATCTGGCCTCAACGACTACCGACCAGTTGCCCTCACATCTCATATGATGAAGGTGCTGGAGAGGCTGGTCTTGGCCCACCTGAGACCACAGGTGAAATCATCGTTGGACCCTCTGCAGTTCACCTACCAGTCTCTGGACAATGCTGTCATCTACCTGCTGCAGAGAGCTCACTCGCACCTGGATGGTCCCGGCAGCACTGTGAGAATCACATTCTTTGATTTGGATGGTGCTTTCAACACCATCCAGCCACTACTACTGAGGGAGAAGCTGCAGGCGATGAGGGTCGACACGTCCACAATTTCAGGATTACAGACTACCTGACAGACAGACCACAGTTTGTCCGACTTGGCAGTGTCCTGTCTGACACAGTGGTGGGTAGCACAGGAGCTTCACAGGGGACTGTTCTGTCTCCTTTCCTGTTCATCTTGTACACCACAGACTTTCAGTATAACTCCGGGTCATGCCACCTGCAGAAGTTCTCTGATGACTCTGCGGTGGTTGGGTGTTTAAGTGATGGACGGGAGGAGGAGTACAGAGCACTGGTGGATGATTTTGTGGAGTGGATTGGTAGAAATCACCTGTTGCTGAATGTGGCCAAGACCAGGGAGATGGTGATTGACTTCAGAAGAACAAGAACAGCTTCTCAACCCCTGTGCATACGGGGAGAGGACATCGGCATGGTTGAGGACTACAAGTACCTTGGCATTCACATCGACAACAGACTGAACTGGAAGGCCAACACTGAGGCTGTGTACAAGAAGGGGATGAGCAGACTCTATTTCCTGAGGAAGCTGAGATCTTTCAATGAGTGCAGCAAGATGTTGGAAATCTTCTATCAGTCTGTTGGGGAAGCAGCATCAGAGCCGGTGAGAGAAACAGACTGAATAAACTCATTAAAAAGGCCGGCTCTGTGATTGGCTGCAAACTGGACTCACTTGAAGCAGTGGTGGAAAGGAGGACACTGAACAAACTGTTATCCATCATGGATAACCCTGACCACCCTCTCCATCACACACTGGACAAACAGCGGAGTTCTCTCTCCAACAGACTGAGACAGCTTCGCTGTCACAAGAACCGATACAGGAAATCTTTCCTCCCCCAAGCAATAACACTGTACAATACCTCACCTCTGTCTGACAGACAGCACTCCAAATTCTCAACAGTGGGTTCTTCATAGTTCTTATAGTTCTGGTCCAACCAGATTTCCTATTTGCACTGCTGGTCATGGCTAATTGCACATTTGTTAGCTATTTTGCACATCTGTCTCAATACCACTCTACCTCATTTCTCACCGTGTCGTGTATATAATTTATGTCTACTTACATTTGATATTTTGCACAGTGTTTTGGTACACTACTGCTACTGGTGTAGTGGATTCTGTACATTACAGTATAGTACTATTGTATATTTTAAGTTTATGTATATATGTCTATTTTTCTCAAATATTCTATTTTTTGACCTGTTTTTTCCTGCTGCTGTAATACAAGAATTTCCCAGTTTGGGATCAATAAAGTACTATCTATCTATCTATCTATCTATCTATCTATCTATCTATCTATCTATCTATCTATCTATCTATCTATCTATCTACAGAGAAGGGGACAGGTGGAAACGGAGGCGGATCCAACAAGAACTGAAAAGGAGCATGAAGCGGGCTAAGAATGACTATAAGAGGAAGGTGGAGAGGAAGCTGCAACACAACAACATCAGAGAAGTGTGGAGGGGCATGAAGACCATCACTGGTTACAAGCAGAAGACCTGTCAGTCCACAGCTTCTGGGGACAGACATGGCCTCAGCACCATGGCTACAGCCCCACAGTTTTTCGACTTCTCAAGCGCATTCAACACCATTCAGCCCCCCCTACTTAGAGAGAAGCTCGACATAATGGGGGTGGCCACCTCCTTCACTGACTGGATCATGGACTACCTGACTGGGCGGCCACAGTCTGTCAGGCAGGGGAGCTGTGTTTCTGACACAGTTGTGAGTAACATCGGAGCTCCACAGGGGACTGTGCTGGACCCTTTCCTATTCACCCTCATCACGTCAGACTTCTCCTTTAACTCGGAGACCTGCCACGTTCAAAAATACTCTGACGACACGGCCATTGTGGTGTGTGTGAGAGATGGTCAGGAGGGGGAGTACAGGAACCTGGTAAGAGACTTCAGCAACAGGAGTGGGAAGAATGGCCTGCTGCTGAACACTACCAAGACCAAGGAGTTGGTCATCGACTTCCGTAGGTCCAGGCCACCTCTGCAGCCTATTAAGATTCGAGGCAAGGACATCGAGGTGGTGAAGACCTACAAGTTCCTGGGGCTGCATATGGACTGGTCTGCCAACACTGATGCACTCTACAAGAAGGGACAGTGCAGGCTGTTCTTCCTGAGGAGACTCAGGTCTTTTGATGTGTGCAGGGTGATGCTGGTCATGTTTTACCAGGCTGTGATGGCCAATATCCTCTTCTATGCTGCAGTCTGCTGGGGTGGCAACATCTCTAAAAAGGACTCTGACCGACTGAATAAGCTGGTCAAGAAGGCTGGGTCAGTGGTGGGGCAGAGCCTGGACTCACTGGGGACTGTGGTAGAGAGACGGATGAGGAGCAAGTTCCTGTCCATCTGGGGAAACCACCCCCTCCATCACATCCTGGCTGGGTGGACCAGCAGTCACTGCGGCAAGAGGTTCCTCTCTGTATGCTCCCGTACAGAGTGCCACTGGAGGTCCTTCATCCCAGCCGTCATTAGACTGCTCAAAAAATAGGACTTGGCAATGCCCAGATCTGAACATGTGCAATATGCCCTTGTACAATCTTGTGCTGAACAGGTGCAATATCCTATGTGCAATATGTGCTGTGCTGCTGTGCAATATCGGTGCTGACAATTATTTTGACTTATTATCCTTTTAACTTATTATCTTTTTTAATTTATTATACACCCATGTGCTGCTATTGAGCGCAACTGTCTACCTGCTTTATTCACACTATTCACATTCCTTTTAATCCATATACTTTTGTAGTTCTTATCTTTTAAAGGCTGGCCATGCACTGTATTGTGTTGTCTTGTCTGTCCATACCGGACTCTGATGTGTCTGTTGTATTGTTTTGTGCTTTTTGTGTTCTGTGTGAGCGGCGTTACCACTTGAATTTCCCCGTGGGGATTAATAAAGTATTTTTCAGTTCATTTCATTCATTCATTTAATTCATTTCATTTCAGCGGAATTTAAAGTACGATTTGGTGATTGACTGTGGTTAATGGCATCAAATGGCTCTTAAGAGACTCAGTATTTTTTTCAGTGTTTAACGTTCTAAATTAATACATTCTGCTAAATTTTAACTGCTTTCTGAGTGTTTTCTTAGTGTTAGACTAGTTGACTAGTCAGGGAAATTAGTCGCCAGTAACATCCCTAGTTTGGAACAACCAGAAAGGAGACTAAACAAGGGGGGCAAGTGGTTGCATGGGTCTGCGGGCATAAGAAAGAGAGGGAGAGAGATGGGGATGTGCAAAATGTGATGAGCAAAAAAGACTTTCTATCTCCATGTACACAATATATATAATATAATATCAAAAAAATCTGGCACATTCTGTCTCAAGCAGATGCAGAAAAACTAGTCCATGCATTTGTTACTTCTAGGCTAGATTACTGCAACACGTTATTATCAGGCTGCAGCAATAACTCTTCAAAGAGTCTGCAGTTGACTCAAAATGCTGCGGCTCGTATACTAACAGGAACTAGGATAAGAGAGCATATTACTCCTGTGTTAGCTTCACCGCACTGGCTACCTGTAAAATCTAGGATAGAATTCAAAATCCTTCTCCTTACATACAAAGCGCTTAATGATCAGGCACCATCTTATCTTAAAGAGCTTATAGTTCCTTACCATCCCACTAGAACACTTAGGTCACAATTTGCAGAATTACTGGTAGTCCCAAAGATTTCAAAAAGTAGATTGGGAGCCAGAGCTTTCAGTTATCAAGCTCCTCTCCTGTGGAACCATCTTCCAGTTTCTGTTCGGGAGGCAGACACCATCTCAACATTTAAGAGTAGACTTAAAACCTTCCTTTTTGATAAAGCTTATAGTTAGGGCTGGCTCTGGTTTGCCCTGACCAGCCCCTAGTTATGCTGCTATAGGTTTAGGCTGCTGGGGGACTCCAAGGCACACTAAGCTCCTCTCTTTCTTCATCTCTCTCCCCAGATGTTTATGTTCCATTAATGTCTGTTACTGACTTGATTCCTTCCCCGGAGTCTTTCTGCTTTGTCATCCTGCAGATTCTCATGGACTGTGGCCGCGCATGGATCACTGATCACTGCTGCACCTTCTACTGTGGATTATTATAACTCACTTAATCAATCAAACATTCATCACATTGTTGTTGATACTATTATTATTATTTCTATCATTATTGTAACATCTAGTATTAGCATTATTATTTACATACAGCTTACATATTTATATGTACTACTATTCTCTACACATAGTTTTACTATTGATGTTCTGTTACTACTGTTCTCTCTGCTTCTGTTCTTTTCTCTCTCTCTTCCACCCCTCCCACCTCCCCTCTTTCTTCCCCTTCTCCTCTTTCCCTCTCAAACCCGACCGGTGCCATCAGATCACTGTCCACCATGAGTCATGGATCTGTCCAAGGTTTCTGCCTGTTAAAGGGAAGTTTTTCCTCGCCACTGTCGCCAAAGTGCTTGCTTATGTGGGAAATGTTTCAATTGTCGGATGTAAATATAATTATAGAGTGTGGTCTAGACCTACTCTATATGTAAAGTGTCTTGAGACAACTTTGTTGTGAATTGGCGCTATATAAATAAAATTTGATTTGATTTGATTTGAAACACATATATACACACGCACTGATAAAAAAAAAATCTCAATACACATATTCATACCACACTTTTACATCAATAACAACACACTCAGACCATTTTAGTTGCAATCATGTTTTCTGTTGCCAAGCAATAGTCAGAAATGCAATAGACTTAGGCTTCAGTGAAACAGCATATAATGGAGCCCTCAGCCATATAGTGTTAAATGCCGTCATATGATGGATAATAAAAAAAACACAATTTTTCAAGCCAAAAGCATAGATTGAAAAGGTAGTCATATGTAAAACATTATTTTATGGTTAAAGTGATACTCCACTTAACATGATAACCCACTCAGTATGTACTCACCACTGTGCCGATGTGATGATGGGTGAAGGTCTTCAGTTCAAAAAATCCTGGAGTTTTAGGAGAACCAGGGTAGCAGCCTCATCCAGTACAATGGCAGTGAACGGTGACCATGGATAAAACGTTAAAAAAGAAGAACACAAAACACAAAATGTCTCCATCCTGCTTATGTGGTGTAATCCAAGTGTCCGCGAGCCGCGACATTAAAAATTAACCGCAAAAGATGCCATGTTTTTAGCAGAAATGTCAACTGTAGCATGTAGCCGGTAGGATGTAAACATGGCGTCGGTCTCGCGAGACTTCGTATATATCTTAATGGATGCATGTGCGGAAGTCTCGCGAGATCTACGCCATGTTTACATCCTACCGGCTACATGCTACAGATGACATTTCTGCTAAAAACATGGCATCAAATGGCTTCTTTTGCTGTTAATTTTTAATGTCGCGGCTCGCAGACACTTGGATACAAGCAGGATGGAGACGTTTTGTGTGCTATTTTTAACCGTGGTCACCGATCTCTGCCATTGTACTGGATGAGGCTGCTACCCTGTTTCTCCTAAACCTCCAGGATTGTTTGGTGAACTGAAGACCTTCACCCATCATCACATCGGCATAGTGGTGAGTACATACTGAGTGGTTATTCTCACAAGGTGGAATATTGCTTTAAGTGCATCAAGTGCAAGTAGAGCTATGTGTAGTTCCACCAGTGCAAGATCTGTTATTGCTATTGCCCCTATTCTGCAATCTGTGACCAAATCAACAATTGAACTAGAGATCAAAAAACAGTCTATTCAGGAGTAATTTCTGTGGGAGTGAAAGTAGAATGTGTATTCCCTTTCTTGAGGGTTTATTAGTCTCCAAATATCTACCAAACCCATTTCCTCTTTAAGAGTACGTATTGCTCATTTACATTTGGAATTTAGACTTGTCTTAATTTTGCTCCGGTCCAGGATATCATCCAGTGTTTGATTTGATCCATTAATAAATGCCTCCACACATATGATGCATCCACTGGGATCTTTAAATTGATGCGAGAGTATAAAGTTAAGTTTCAAATTTACAAGAATAACAACTCTATAGCTCTTACTTGATATCGAATTATGAAATACATTTACAACCCAATCACATTTAAATTTTTGAGCCACTTCTTCATTTTTGAAATGCGTCTCTTGTATAAATGCAATGTCTGTATTTCAGATTTAAGATATGCAAGGATTTTTTTCTGCTTAACCGGTGTGCTACAGCTATTTATGTTCCACGACACTATGTTAACATATCCATCACCCATTATTGTAAAATTTATGTTCCATGACACTATGTTAACATATCCATCACCCATTATTGTAAAATGTATACTTGCACATCTTTGGTTTTGTTATTGCACCATACTGCACCATTTCCCACTTAAAAAAACACATCAATGCCATGTACCTGCCATCATAAAAATATGAACAAGAGATAACCCTATCCCTGTGCACTAACCGCTTTTCAACAAGAAATAAAAACAATAAAAACTCAAAAAACACTGGTTTTAAAATGAATGTAGCAGAGTAATGTGCCTCTCTGGCTTGAGTTTGTTGCATCCTGCCCATGTGAGTCCTAAGAACGGCCACCTCCACTCACCAACCCTCTGGTCCGGCAACACATCAGGATCCACATCCCCGCTGCTTCACCTGAAACAACGCTATGCTCTCCTCGATATTCAGATCAGTCAGTCAGTCCTTCATTCTCCGTTGAATGGATGTTCTTCTGAACGAAACCTGAGGTTGGTTTGGTGTGCCAGTGTACATTTTACCTGGTGCTCCCACAGGTTTTCATTATCGGTGTGAACCACCTCCGCTGGTCTGAGCGCTCCTTGGTCATGTCTTCATATATGGATAGAGTACAGCCCTCCCACTGTATTCCTCTCTGCGTCTTTGCAGCTACCAGTACTTTCTGTCGTGCTGTATAACGTAAAAACTTAACCAGTATCATACGTGGAGGTTGGCTGTCATCCGGGCATGGTCCCATACTTCTGTGGCTCCTTTCAATCTCGTATTCATCCCCTGTTAGCCCAAGACCATCAGATAGTATGGGGACCTTTTATTGATTACATTGGGACCTAATCTTTTTGGACTGCAATGTAGTGTGCTGTACTGTGTTGTATCATTGTATCATCTTTTTTTCTGGCCTTCCTAAACCTCACTCTGTCTTGGCAGCATGGACTCCTTTTCTGACTCACAATCCACATATGGACATTTCAATCACTGTAAGGATTGATGTGCACATGTGCACCTTTTTTGTGAGCTGGCAGTTTGTTTTATTTAGTCATATTTTGTTGTGTCTAATTGTTTTTTTTATATACTGTGTTGTGAAAAAGGAAAAAATCATAAATAAAATATATATAAAAAATCTCATGAACACACCAAAGTCAGAAGAATGATTTCCTATCTTAGCAAACTGGACCATATGAGGAGCACATAAATGCAGCCTTTGTTTAACCTCTGGACAGAGCAAGGCTTGCTTTCTCACTGTCCTTCCAGTCTTTCAGCTAAGTAAGGGATAATGTAGAGCGAGCCGGTCACTATAGAGAAATAAACCCCTTCAGGGTGATGCAGGACCCCGACACGAAGCAATGCCATAGTTGCTATTCCCACTTATGTTTCTGCACTTGGGCACATTTGGATGGGAGGTCTGGAACACTGAATCAGAACTATGTACTTCCAGCTTGCAGCGGACAAGCATGGGTGCTACAATCTGATCAGCAATCTAATCAGCAATCTAATCAATCTAATCAGCTCTCTCTTCTGTACCTCCTTCCCTATTTCCCACCAATGCCTTCATTGCTCTCCTCCTGCTCCATTATGTATTACCTTCTCTCCTCATGTCCTCCTATTCTTCTCCTCCAGATCTCCACCCAGGCGACCCTAAAGTATTGCCCATGGCCCAGTGTGCTATTCCTGGGCAGCAGTTTTGTTGTCACCGCCCTGTACCTCTCTGGGGAGAGACAGCTAGCCAACACACACGATTAGAGAACAGAATGCCATACGCTCACATACACACACTGGAAAACCTACGTGTGTGCACGCACACACACACACACACACACACACACACACACACAGAGTAAGGAGTTGCACTACAATTAGATCCTTGTGGCTAGCAAGGTCTGTCATTTAGAATAGAGGATAAAGCAAGTGTGAGTTTTAGTATGTGTGTAGCTGCAGTTTAGGGACTGCAGAGGGACTAGTGGACAATACTTGTACAATAATCTGCAATTTCCACACAGGCAAATATATATATTGTAGTGGGAATTTTACATGCTTGTAGGTTAATATCTGTCTTACTGTTGTATTGACC
>JAJHUR010107117.1:3279-19526 GCA_027495735.1 Lutjanus campechanus
GTCAGGCCTTGAAATGGACTGAACAAATGACAATCCAGTGCACCTGTGGAGAGGCTTTTTAAATAGAAAGTCTCATCAGGGGTTTTTGAAAAACTTCTCCTGTGTTATAAAACAGTAAACTACAATCCAGTGACATTGGTTGGGTGAGTCTACATGATTTTTCAATCTGTATGACTGCATGAGATGCTAACTGGGTCATTAGTTTCATGTTATAACACGATGTACTGCAGGCTAGCTGACAAATCTGTTTTATTGTTTTCATAGAAGCAGCGTTTGTCCAGTTAACTTTCATCAGGACAATATAACCAACATGCGCAAGGTTTTCATTTGTTGTAACGGTACTCTAACGAGTTACTTTACTCATCTGGTAACACTGTAACATAGCAAGTTACTTTTTAATAGCAGTAATCTTATAATGTAACACGTTACTTTTAAAAGTAACATTCTCGAACGCTGATGAAGACATTACTAAGAAATGTTGATAACTCAATAAAATTACTATTACAGAGGAACCAAATCTGTTTGTTGTAGGCTTAAATGTAACCAAGGTAAATTTACTTTGTTTGATCATCATTATTTTACCGTTATAAGTGTTACCAACTAACAGATATGTTACGTTATCACTATGCATCCAGCAAACAGCTGTATTTAAACCTACAGTCTGTAATTTCTGCAGTTAGGTATCTCTCACATTGAAACAGTAACAAAAGATGTTAAGAAGTTAAGATCACAGGAGTTGTTTTCTTCATCGTTCAACAGTCACCGTTGCCAATGAAAATCTATCTGACATGACTTACGGACAAGATAATGTATTCAAGTTTTGTTCACATAATGTTTATGTCTATGTATCCTGTATTTTTTCTATAATTTGTTGCAACTAGTGGCTTGGGATAAAGTAAATGCGTAATTCAAAAAAATAAATAATATATGTCTTGCACTTAAGATGTTTTAATGCAGAAATGTTACATACATTTAAAAAAAAAAACAAGAAAATATTATTAAAAATATGTTTTTCTTTCATTCGCTTCCAAAACAAATGCATGCGCTTGCCAGGTCAGGATTTTTACAACGTTGAAAACAGTACCACTTTTGTCCACAGGGGCCTCCAAAATCAACGAAAATTGAAAGTTTCATGTGGCTGCTTTAAGTTTAAATATTCTTTTTTTTTTTTTAGATTTTTTGGGGGCATTTGCTTTTATTTTGACAGCAACAGCTGAAGAGATGACAGGGAAGGGGGCAGAGAGAGAGGATGATACCCAGGATGAACTAGCAGCCCCAGCACACGGGACGCGCGCTCCACCAGCTGAGCTGATTCTTTTTTGTAAAACACTACATAACTGTTGTGCAGCAACTCTCTCAGCAGCTTTGTAGTGTTTCAAAGATCAAACCACTGCTATCCTCCGCTGACTTATAGAAGGTCGTTCATGTAATTAGCTGCTCCAGCTTCACTCAGGAGTCTGGTTCAAAATACCAGCAGGGCTTCAGTCTGCTGGTGCAAAACATAGAGATGATCACTTGCAGTATTCCCATCCCTGCACGGACTCACAGACAGCTTTTGAATTGACGTGCATTTATTACAGAAACGAAATGGAGATGCCATCTTGTAATTATGACCTCTCTGTCCTGTAATTAAGAGATGAATATCTTGGAATTCTGATCATTTTCGAACAATTATGAGATATGGCTCTCATAATTAGAAGATGTGTAAATCAGAACGATTTCTTTTTGATCGGTGAATGCTTTGAGTTATTTTTAATCAAACCTAAAAATGACTTCACCCTGTAGCACTGCACTGCGCTGCATCATGTTGAGGAGGAGCCGAGATCTCTGCAGTATTTTTTTTTTTTTAAAGAATCTGATTGTGGATCATCACTCAGTAACTCTATACCATCGATTTTTGGTCTGCACTCTTGTGCATTTGTTAATAGAATGCACATTAGCTGTGTTATACAGGGGCATCAGTAATTTAGAGCACTGCATGAGGCAGTGGGAGACTTTGTGTGTGGTGCGTAACAGTGTGGGAGAGGAACAGTTGGAGCTGTGAGAGAAGAACAGGCCTATTATTTTCTGCATCCGTACTGTTCACATGTGAGGAGAATCGAACCAGATCTAAAAATAATTGCAGCATGAAACAGAAGAAGACTGAGGCTTTTTATTGGCTGTTAGGTGGAATAAAAAAAAAAGTTATAATAAACTTTAACTTAAACTGGCTCAGCCCTGGAAATTCACATCAGAGGAATATCCTCCGGGAACAGCAGACGGAGCTTTTTCCAAATGAAAACTATTGAAAAACTTTAGCATGACTGACAGAACATCAGAGCTCCAATGTGGATAAAGAAAACTGCTCTGCTTTCTTTCTTTCTTTCTTTTTTTTTTTTTAGCTTTGTGTTTTCAAGGGGATTTGTGGTCCTGAATATTTGAGCAGGGTCACTGAACTGTGTCTTTTTGATAAGATGTGGGTAAGGTGGCCAGAGTGTGGGTTTTTTTTTTTTTCTCACTTTCTGTCACCAGCACTTTAAGGAATACTCAAACGGGAACGTGCACTGAGTACCAAACAGTTAATGCTCTGAAAAGTTTGTAGCTTGTTCGCTGTTTTTGTTTGTCACTTGCTTTTCCTGGTGGAATTTCAGCACAAACCAACAGGACTGGCCTCTGAAAGTCTCAAAAGATTCAAATCATCAGTCGGAGACCCCTCAGCGGACTAAGATTCTTGAAGTCGACTGTTCTATGGACATTTCAATCCCCAGAACTAGCATGCACAGTTAGCGCTCCTTGCTTTCATGGCGCACTCTGCCACTATGTCAAGTTGTCCCGTCTACTCTGTGAAGATGTCTGCGATGAGTCCAGGCAGCCACACACCGGTCTGGACCCAGACTGAGTCTGAGTGAAGCCTGGATTATACTCCCAAACAGACATGTACGTATATGGACAGCTTGTCATGGTTTGGGGTTTTACTTAAGTTGTTTTGTTTTGTAGTTCTTGCCTTTCCTCTTGTGTCTGGTTTCACTTCCTGTCTTTGTCTTTTTTTCCTCCATTTTGATCACAGATTGTTTTCACCTGCCCCTGATTGGCTTCCCTCTGTATTTAGTTTCATGTCTTTCCCTCCTTAGTTGTCAATTCATCTCGTCAAACTTTCCAGCCATTTTCCAAGCGTTTGTTTCCCAGTGTTTTTTGGACTTTTTCTTTGTTGGACTTTGCCTGAAATTTTTTGGACTTTGGATTTCTTGCCCCCTTTAGGATCTGCTTGCTTGATGTGGGCTGCTTTTGGGTCCGCCTTCATGTTTCCACTCCCGCACAATTTGTGACAGTAAACTAAAACCCCAAACCATGACACATTTGTGGGCACATCAGAGGCGTAGTTCTTAGATGAAGGCAGCTGCCCAGAGAGAAGAAGCTGTGCCTGGTAAGGCTTCAAGATCTTCTGCTTGGAAGAGGTGAATTTAACTTAATATGATATAGTCTTTGTCTTCTGTTTGATATCTAGCATCAGCACAAATTGTTGTTGCACATTTACGATCCGTCGTTAGCGTAGTTAGTACACATTAACTATGAAAGCTAACTTGTCTTGTTTACTATAGTACATAAATGCTGCTGAATGTTAATTTCTGTTTTGGTTCAGGAGCTCACAAGAATTCATGTTGTTGCAGAACTTCAGGGGTTGCGTAGCTGCGTGACTCTAATCATAGACCTAAAAGTCATCTATACGTTGTGTTTTCCTCTGTTTTTACTAACTGTCAGTATGGGCTGTTTTTACACTTGTCAGCACCAAAAAACTAATGTATATATTGGAGGAAACAGTCACTATGATTGGGGCATCTTGTTTTCAGCTTTACGTTGGCCAAGACCAGCAAAAACTGCGCTATGGACAAATGAAACCTGTGTATTTACCTGTTTCTTCACTTCAGCACACCACTAAACTCCTATATCAGCTTACATGAGTATGATTTAGCAGATAAAACTCAGGTTTTAATGCGTTTCTTTGTCTGATATGACGTGTGATGTGAAGAAATTGTATTTCCACACAGTCAGAGAAGGTAAAAGTGTGTTCTGCTCATAGTTCATGTATAAAATCCCAGCGCACTGCAGAGCATCACCTGTCCTGCACGCTCGACGGTGCGCTGGGGTTGCTGTTGTGTTCCCTCTGTTTCTGTCGCTCTTCTCAGCTTCTTCTCAGAATTAGTTTTATAGTTTAGACTCGTTTGGTAAAGTTTACAACCTGACATCTTTCATTGCTCTGTGTACAATGATGCAGCAAAAAAAACAAGAGCTGAAACTAGGGTTGGGCGACCATCAGTCCATCAACCGGTGATTGGTGATATATTTGTCCCCTGTCCCACCTCCTCCCATCCTCCCGAGTCTCAGCTGGGAGATGTGTGTAAGCAATAAATTCACTACACTTCGTACACTACGTTCAAGAAGCAAAATAAACTCACAAAGTGTTAAGAAATGACACACCCTCAACCGTACACCTCCTGAATTCATGTGTCTCCCTTTTTACTAAACTAAGACGAGCTTAATTCGCTCGTTAACTCCTCGCAAAACTCAACAGAAAAGCTCGTAAAACTCACCAAAACCATCTTTGCTTGTCTGTCCACTGTCCCAACAATCACCAGCCCTGGTTTGGCTGAAATAAACCCTCATTCACCATGTTAAATGTTTAGAGAGTCTGGCTCTACAGGCTGTTTTTCTCTCACTCCTCATCCAGCTCAGAGCACTCCGCTCTGGCTGAGTGGGTGTGTACTGTGCAGCTGGATGAGAACGTGTTGTGAAGCAGCACCCGTCATCCTGCAGACTATCACAACCAGTGATGGATTCAAATGAATCAACCCTAGCTGAAACTTACTTACCAACCACTCGTTTCACCTTCTCTCGTCAGTGAAGCACCAGCACATGTTGCCTTAATGTTTTTTTTTTTAAGCTTCTATCTATTTTCTCCTGTCATTGTAATGCACACTGACTGAAAAGAAGACTTGAATAAGTTGAGGGGCTTCCAACTGATGATTTAAATCTTAAACTTTCAGGGAGCAGCCCTAAAACAGAAGAGAGCGAAGAAGTGGAGTGCACTGCAGGTGTGGTTTGAGACACTCTATAAACTGCCGTAAATCCAAATTGACTACAGCTGCAATCCTCCTCAAAGCAGCAAGCTCAAAACTTTGCAGAACTAACCTTCCAACTCTGCTTTTGGTGAGTTTCAGTGGAGTATTCCTTTACCTGCCATCAAAGTGTGTATCTGATGTGAGAGTGTAGATATGTGCCAAAGTAACTGCTGGTTTCTTTGTTTGCTGTCTCCACATCAGGAGCTGCCTTGAGTCTTCAATAAAAGAGGGCAGGAGCAGCTGGATGCAGCCACACAAACACACACAGATGCTGTAAATAACACAAGCATATGCCTCTTACAAAATGTGTAATCTGCACACACACACACTGAGTCAGAGGATGAATCTGTAGCCCGCAGCAGCCGTGTGTTACACTGATGTGGATTAAGATACTGTATCTGCAGACAAAAGGAGTCAACCTCCACAGATAAGAGATCTCATCACCTCAGCCTCATTCACCCGCCTCCTGCTGCCGCGGGGCTCTCCGGCATCACCAGCACAGATAATTACAGATAAATAAACCATAGGATATCCATGCAGAACACTGCAGCCCACTGTGCCAAGATGTTACAAACAAGACAAAGCAAGTGTGGCAGGTTGTTCTTGTTGCTTTGCTCTCACACGGCACATTATATCTGTGCAGCTCATCACATCACATATGATGTGAATACATTAGTGTGTATACATCCCTCCCTCTGCCACTGTTGAGGTATCGCTGTTTCTGGAGATCAGTGCAGATAAATAATTCATGCTGCTCAGACGCGGCACGACTGCTCAGCACACACACGGTATAGCGCTTTTCCACCAGCATGCAACACATAAGGAAAAGCAACCATTAATATTAGAGCAACACTTAACACCCCCTGTTTGTGCTGAGAGTTTATCTGGTAAAAGACTCTGTTGCTCTGGACTCTATTCATCCCTCAGGACGCAACAAACCCCCCCACTGATGCACTGGTGTTTACTCTGCATGCCTGCGCACTCACAACTTAGGGCTGAGCACCAAGTTCATCGCTTTCACACCGCATTCGCCTTCACACCTGAATGTTAAAGCATGCAAGAGAGGTTAAAAACCACCTTTTAGAAGAGGAGGAGGAGAAGAAGGAGAAGAGTTATCTCACCTGTGCTTGTGCTTATCTTCTGACCGTGTGAAGCGCAGAGCTGAAACTTCTGTCTCACCAGCGCTGTTGGATGAACCTCCCCTCCCTCTCTCTCTCTCTCTTTCTCTCTCTCTCTCTCTCTCTCTCTCTCTCACTCTCCCCCCCTCCTCTCTCAATCTGCTCTCTCCCACCCTCCACGCTCACCCTCCTTGCTCTTTTTCCCCCGTCACTCGCTGTTTTTTTTCTCCATCTGCCTCTTTTCTCCCTCCTTCAGTGTTTTCCCCTCAACCTGCTGCTGTGTTTGAAGCTGCATTAGGCAAACCCCCTCTAACCCCCCTCCAACCATTACCACTACACACACACACACACACACACACTACATATGCTCAGGGGGGTTGTGATATGATAAGGAGGTTTTGGAGGTGCAATGCGTACCACTGCAGTGGAGCTGCTGGTGAGATGCACTCAGATATGATGCTCTGTTAACCTAAATCCTAGAGAGTGTGTGTGTGTGTGCACGCACATGTGTTTGCTTGTGTGTGCGCGTGTGTTTGTGTGTTCACGGATAAATAGGCGGGGAGGAGCAGCCGTGCCATAATAACCGTTGGGCTTCGCTATGTGGCGACAGCGCTGCCAACTTCCTCCCTCCTGCTCATTGTAGGGAGTCATTATCTCACCTCTGGGAGGGGAGGGAGGGTGAGGCGGGGGAAGAGAAAGAGGGAGAATACATGTAATGCTCTCAAATTGAAATTCATCCTACCCCGGCTCCCTTTATAATCTCATTCAAATTCCACAGTCTGTTGCTCGCTCATATTTAAATGAGCACTTGACTAAATCCCTCCTGTGCTTTTGCTTTTCTTGGCCGGCGTTTGGCAGGCTGCCGCGCTCTGTTGCATCCGAGCATCCTGGACGCTTCTCGGCAAACTGGCGCGCTCTTTGTGCTTTGGCCAAGGCACAGAAATAGAATTAAAAGAGTGGGAAGCAGGGCCGCGCAATGAGGCTAAACAGGTCTAATGGCAGGCTGGCAACATGCGTCTGCTCTGATCGGGGAAGGTAATGGAGTGTGGCGCCACCAAAGCTCAGGACACGTCCACTCTGACAGAAGGCTCTGTTTACACTCTTCACATGTCTTTGTGGAAGTTTGCTGCTCACACAGAGCCACAAAAAATGCTACACAGTCAGTGGTAATTGCAAACAACAGAGTGAAAATCAATGTAGAAAGTTTGTGTTTATCAAGAACTTACGCCAGCTCACCGTGATAAAACTGTCTTTCTGAGATTTAGAATCGTTTTATAGATTATTTTCTCATTTTGCTCACAGGGATTTTTTGTCTTGTTTGAATGCCTGAAACACTGGTGTTGCTTATGTTTTGTAGTTCAGGTCGTTCTTGTTCTTGTTATCACAAGAAAAACTGTAGCCTTGGTTGTTTCAGAAAGTCTTAAAAACACATTTTTTATGTTGAAGTGACCAGCAGCAGATGCTCAAGGTACCCTTGAGCGTCTGTATGAGATGCACAGGGCTTTCAAGTAACTTAAATGTTAACTCATCTGCACCAAGCTATGATAAAGAGCGATTAAAGTTCGATTATGCAGCTTCAGGGGCAGATGGGTTAAAGAAAGAAAGGACTTTCATCTAAGGTTGCCACCTTCAATGTCTAAAAATAAGGGACACCTTGCCAGCAGCCTTTGTCCATGAGACACAAATCAAGCGAGGGGGTTTGGGGGTCCTCCTCTATGAGCTTCAGAAAATTTGCATACACCAATATGTGCCTTTAATGCCTAAATTTGAAAATCCTCAATAAATGTTTTAAAATCAAGACTTGAATTCTGAATTAATACATCTCTGTGGTTCATTAGAACAGCGTGTGCACGAAGGTAAGGGACAGGGGATTTTATTTTTCCATACGGGACAGGAGGCAACCCTACTTTCATCCAGGAGGCTGGGGTTTGTGTCTTGAGTGAAACCAAAAGTCAACGTTATCTAAAGTTTTAAGTTACATAAAGTTACATGCATCACTTATGTCACATGATGTATGTAACATAACATACTTCTTTTGAAGGTGGGGTGTGCTATTCTGGAGAAAGACTGTTTATATTTGAATTCACCAACAAAACAACTTCTCCTTGAGAAGATCTACCATCCTTGTCACTCCCCCTCCTCTTCCCCTTGTTCTGTGCTCAGGCACAAACGCAACCTGTCGCTGATTGGCTGAAATAGTGTTGTGTGGCTCGATCCAAGCCCCTTTTTGTTTACCATGGGGCTGTGTAGTAGAAGGCACACACAGAATGGGGAGCTGGAGGACTGTGAGGAGATGTTCAATGAATTTGATAAAAAAAGTGTACTTCATAGATTAGAATAGCACACCCCACCTTTAACCCAAACCATGATCTTTTCCAAGCAGTTTTGTTGCCTAAACCCAACCAAGCTGCAACTGTTTCACATTAACCTTGTGTTAAAAAGGCTTTCAGGCATGAGGTCAGTAAAGGGTTCTGCTGCACCAGTATAAGATGCCAAGAGGTGCGAAAAATACGTTTTGACAACCTGAGATGAGAACGGTTTGGTTGGTCTAAAGCAAAGTCTGACTCCACTATGATTCTTTACAAATCTTAAAGGTGCAGTGTGTGAGATTTTCAGGGGGTTATTGTCAGAATATTTCAAAAATGGAATATAATATTTGTAAGTATGTTTTTATTAGTGTATAACACATGAAAATAAGAATAGTTGTGTTCTTGTTACCTTAGAATGACCCCTTAAAATCTACAGAGCGTGTGGGACCTCTTCCACAAAAGCTGCCATGTTGTACCGCCATGTTTCTACAGGAGCCCTGAACGGACAAACCAAACACTGCTTTTCATGAGTTTTGCATCCACCGTAGGTTCTCTGTAGTGAGAGGTTTACGATCTGCAAGCTCACTGGTAGATGCCACTACATCCTGCACACTGTCCCTCTAGCCAAGTGGTCATTATTGTAACTATGACAACAAGGGCCACCCCATCTTAAGGAAGCACTCATTTTACCTCACACCGTGATCTTTCCCTAACTCTTACCAAGTCTTGTTTGTGCCTAAACCTGACCAAACGTTAACTATATCACTGTCACATCACTGCACAGATTTATGTTTGCAGCAGTGATTTCTAACAGTTTTGGAAGCGACAGACAAATGATGTTACTTTGTTGACGGGGCGTCAGATCAGAACAACTTACATGTGTCATTCTGGAGTGCACTAACAAACAGTGTAGTCTGTAGTTTAATTTGGACATCTATTTCAGACAGACAGGACAGATTTAAGGCTATTTTAGTCCTTCTTGATTGAATGCATTTACTTCATTTATGTTAAGTTGTCTTCTTCCCTGCTGGGATTTGATAGCACAGTTCCCTGCTCTCGCTCTGTGATTTTCTGCGGGGTGCTTTCCCACCAGATGATCTTCAGCACTGATGAACACAAACAACCAGAGAAGCTCAGACTGATATTTACAGGAAAAATAAAACTTTTCCAAAAAGTCTCAGCTTCTTACTTGATGAAACTTTTACCATGTTTTTGAGTCTGAAACATGTTTGCACTGATTTTTGATCATGATTGTGTTGATCATTGTGTATCATCTGATGTTCTCACATCATCTTGATATCTAATTATTTTCTGTGTGAGAGCTGATGCAGCTCAGGAAGCCAAGACACTGCAGGCAAAAACATTCTGTCATGCATTCATCAGTTTTTGTCTATTTTGCAGCATGTCTTCTTTCAAACTAGCAGAAAGAAAACATTTAAATTACAAATTTAGGTGTGAACATTTTGTCTATTTGCATCTGTTGGTTTCTTCTATATTCATAAAAAGTTAGAGTTACATACACCAAACTTTCCACTTTTATTTATGTTTATATTCTGAAGGTTTTTCACAGAGATTCAATCATAGCCTGATTTCTGTTACATTTTATTGGTTAAAAAAAACATGGCTGTTGACAGTATTTCCTGATTTATGGGGTGATTAAAAAAAGATACCCCAAAGATACCCTGCAAAAAAGTTTCACAGAATGAAGCAAAATTTCAACCTGGTTTTATCCTGTGTTAAAATTTCTGTTTTGGAAATGTAGACATTATCTATTCTTTTCTATCCTCGTGCTTATTTACACATAAAATTTCCAAAACCCGGTAATAAGAGACAATATTATAAATATATAATAAAATATAAAATATATAATAATGTCAGCAGACTAAAACAATTTAGATTATGCTGAGTGATAATTTCAGTCTTCAAATTATTATCAAAATTCTGTTAATCATTCTGATCCGTCTGATTTTCTCATCTGAACTCTAAATCTAATTATTTCCTGTGTGAGAGCTGCTGTAGCTTCGAAAGTCTTAATAACCTTGAGAGCTCTTTGTCTTTGTGGAACTGTGTCATGACTTTGTAAAGCTCACTGAGAGGTATTGTATGGTTTACGTCGCAATATGGCAACAAAACAATGCATTTGTCTCTGTGTTTCTGGTCAGCTTGGTAAAAATCAATGATGTTTTGTTTAGAAGCCTTCAGTCTATCATGTGCTTGTGCATTTGTTGTGTCTAAATTAGAGCTGAATACACTTTTTATCTTTTGTGATTTTAATTGGTTTCAGCAGCCTGTCTCAGCCTCAGAGGCTGTTAGAAATTCACTGAACACATCTCAGTGAGCAGCACCAAGAATTTAGGATCTTTTAAAGAAGTTTACTGCAAAGATGAGTCAGTTTTTTTGGGGGGAGAAAAATGAGACAAACATGGTGAAAATTAGTGCAATCTTGGATGCAAGAAAAACCGTGCAAGAAAACTTTCTGCAATTTTTAGGCTTGGTTGAGGTGGAAAATAAGGAAAAGAAAATACAGCATATCACCAAGTGCTAAATGGAAATGCCAAAAGGTTGGAAATTAAGTTGAAATATTGCAGGCTATAAGCTTGGCTGAGGTGGAAGAGTTGGTGTATCGATAAATCAAAATGCAACAAAGTGGAATGGAAACAAACTCAGGGGATAAATCATGTTGTGCATGAAGCATGTGACTTAAATGTCCACTGAGGAGAAAAAAACACCAGATCTGTGTGGGGCGACGATGAGGCTGTAACCTTCCTCACATTAATACATGAACCAAACATAAATGCCATGTTTAAGTTGTGTTTTCCACATTGTGCCGCCTCCTTCTGTAATGGCATAATTGCACCCGACAGGAGGATTAGCACCACAAGGTATTAAAATCTCAATGACTCCTAAAACTCCGAGTATTCACAGAATGTTAGTGGATGGAAACAGAAATTAATTTGCATTTTCATTTGTTGATTTTCTGGAAATTTGGTTAAAGCCACAGGAAACCCAAATTCATAATTACCTTCTAACTACCAGGGTCTCATGTACCATGTAAGTTTTTGTCCACTTCCCTGATGCTGGGTTTCAACTGGACATGGGTATACTCAAACATTCATTACGAAAATTGCACAATTAATTCAGCCAATCATGAAGAAATCCATGATGTTGGTTGTCCCACTCAAACAGGTGCAACGAAACCTCTCTGCTCCTGATTCATGATTATGATTATAGAGTGTTTTCACAACATGGCATCAATCAGGTCAGCTATGATGGCGGTACAACAACACGTCCAAACTCAACACTGTTCCTGATTTTTTTGCTGCCTTTAAATGAGGTCGCATGTGTCATGTTCACGAGGAGAGTTCATATGAATGTCCCCCGTCATGTGATATTCAGAAGTGAAAACTGTCTGACAGCTTAGTCTTCATGAGTCCCATGACTTCACGAGTAATGACAGCAATTATTGCACAAAGTGGTCAGTTTTGGTCAAGCAAATATTGTAAGAATATTTCACTAGTTTTTCATTTATTGCATCAGCAGCAGATCAGCATTTTAGTACAAAAAGTTGTACTAGTAGACTGTGAGGGAGTCAGCTTGTCTAGATCCTCACCACCTGGTAACCTTTCTGGTTTTAGCAGCTTCCACATGTTTTCCTGAACTTTTCCCTGTTGTAGACATCCTGAAGTTGGCTTGAATTGAATTTTAAGCGTGCATCCTGTTCTGTTATTTACATCCCAACTGACCAAACCGTGGGTGCAAGCACACTGTATCGCTCCGGACTCCTTCAACAAAAACAGGAAATTTACTTCACTGCTGCCTCGATCCGCAGCAAGTAACGTTAGTTTTGATTCCAACTATCTTAAGTATCCAAATGAACAACAAAGTCACACGATAACATGAAGAAAATAACTGATCAAGACAGTCGTAGTCCATCACCTCCCATGTTCTGTGAGGTAAAATTGCTGTTCTTGCCAAAGGAGTCTGGTGGCTTTGAAGACAGCATAGAGGGCAGCTTCAGTTCCATCAGAAAAGGTTGTGGGAGCAGTGAAAATATTCTTAATTAGTGTTGTGTCAAAAGCTATATAGATTTTTTTTTTGGTGTGTTTTGCAGCTGACCCTGTCCACAGCGGTACATTGTTTAGCTTAATTGCCGACACACCTGAGGAGGAAAATGTGATCTGCCACAGAGAGATAGTTAATAGTTAGGAAAGTATATTTTCACACAGATTTATGTGGATGCTTAATGAGAAACTAAACTTTAATATCGTATATTATTATATCAGGTCAAATCCCTGCAGGCTTTTAGATTTGCTTAGTTTAAGGAGCTAAAACAGCCTCATATTTGCTTGACCATAACATGTGAGTTCATCTGTCTAAAGGTGTCATGGCTAAAAGGTTATGTAATTTTCTAAATACGTCATCCTTCCTGCCGTGAGGTTGACAAATGACAGAGAAAATCTTTCTGACAACCGCCACATTACCCCCTTTTTTAAAATGAATGATTAGCAAACAGGGCAGGAGCAGAATCATCTACCATTTCCCCTCATGGACGTCTATTTCTGGGCTCTTTACTCTGCCATCTGCCATCTTCAGCAGGTGTTCCTCATCCTGCACCGTGAGACTTGCGCACAGGACAGACTCTGCTAATGACCCGCCCCAGCTATCAGTTAATGATGGGAGAAGACGGCAAATTGGTCCCGATGTCCCCCTCATTTTCTCTTTTCCCACTTGCCACTTTCTGTGCATTTCTACCCTTGCTGTCAGCCTTTTACTCACTCTTCCTCTGCCCCTTCGTGTTCATCAATCCCTCCATCCATTCAGGATTAGCCAATTAACCTATAGCCGGTGTAAATGTGCCAAGCAGAAAGACGAGCAGTGCCGACGCCTTTTGCTCTTTCTGTCTTTGCGTGTGGGAAAGGCAGAGCCTGTGTTTCTGTTGCTCTTGGTGAGTGAATGTCAGAGTTGTCTTTGCTGGCATTAATTAGCGAGAAAAGCATCTGCTACAAATGCAACTGCTAGTCCAAAAGCCTTTGAAATGTCATCTCTTAAAATACAAATTTAAGAGTAGAGGAAGTGGAAAAACAACAAGAGGCAGAACTTTCGTCATAAACACAAACAGCAGAGTTGGATTTTTTATTTTCCCCAGTGTTAAAATTAAGACTTGTCTTCAGATAGAAGGTGAAGCGGTGCGTAGGCAGCTCCAGGCAACCTTGTTAATAACAAAGCGCCGCCTCATCCGTGGAAATAGAGATATGGCGATATGCCTGCAACATGACATCTTCATCCTCGCTGACATTATGTTTTATTACTGCTCAATGCCACCCAGAGAGACGGATGGATGCATGGAGATGAGGATAAATAGATATGAGTGAACTGAGATAGATGTTTGGAAATGGTGGGAGGGTGAGAAGCAGGGGCAGAGAAAGATGGATGAAAGACAGAATCCTTGTAAGAATTTTACAGAGCGAGCGGACACTTACTCCAGTCATATTTTTTAAAAATCTCTGTAATCTAGGTCGAATACAGAGCTGGTACTGGATCAAACTGTGTCGATGTGGCTTTGAATTATGGATCTTTGCCTGCCTGGACTTTTCTTTTTTTTGTTTTTAATTAATTGTAGTGATTTTTTGTTTTTTTAAACCCTCTGAGCTTGAAAAAAGGTCAATAAAGTCACTGAGAGTAAATATTCATGTATCTCATAAGCCTCAAATCTTAATGTGAAAGCTTTGGTTATTGATATAGTTCGTTCTAGTTTCGTTATTTCTCACGTTAAAGATATAATATGTAGAAAATTTTTGCATTAAAAATGTCTAAAAATGCAAAATTATGTTATATATTTTTGTTGAATTTTGTACTTGCATGATCCAGATGTTTCCAACAATCGTCAAATCGGAGAAATCTTTAATTTACTCAAGGTAATGGTGCCTTTCCTATAAGCACTAGTCGGTGAATGAGACTAAATGTGATGTGAATAAAACTTTCATCTGTGAACATGATGAGTCATGTCAGATTTTCATCTGCAGTTGTGGTTGTTTAACGATGAAGACAACTCCCATGATCCCAGGCTGCTTCACAAAATAAATGTGTTTTGCTACACTACTGTTTAAATGTGAGAGACCCCTAGCGACAGATTCTACATATTGTGCGTTAACAAATAATGTTTTTGCATTTCCATTACAACATGACTACTTGCTTTAAGGTGTGTCTGTCAACTGAAGATGAGCTTAATGAAGCTCAACTTGAACAGCTGTAAAATGGTGGATAAACCGTCTAATCTCTGGGATAAACATGCTGTCTCCATCTTCACAATAAAAGTCTCCTGTTATTTAAGTGCTTTTATTATGAAGCAGCATAATCAAGGAATGTGTTCATTCGGGGTTTCATCAGCAGTAACTTAGCACGACTCCGACACAGCTGAAAGTGAATATGAAACCGTTAAATAAAGCAGATAACTGAAAGTACAAACAGCGACTCTGGAGAGAAACTAAATTTCAAAGCATAGAGATTCACTTAGAAGGTACAAAGGTACTGAAGGCTTAACATGATGAAACATCTTCCTCTCTGCATGAGCTGAGTGTCACAACACATGCTTGTTTGAGTGGGAAAAAAAGTGGGTCGACACGAGTTGGCCGCAGTCAGGGAAACATCACCGAGGCTTGCTCGGTGGTGGGTCATGCTCTCTTTGGGCGCGGCTTGGTGTGATAAAAGTGCAAATCAGCGTGGCATTGTTTGACTCAGTGTGGCCAAAAGTGCCAGTGGAAAAAGCCCCATAAGTTGGTGTCACAGCTTTACAGAAGCACCAACCAAGTTACCACCAGAACTGCTACTTCTTCAAGGACAACAAAGGAGCGACTGACCTTTCTTCTCCCTGCAAACAGACTTAATACAGCAAAGAAATACTTTTTCCCTCCAACCTTGGATTACAGCTTTCTTCAACCTGACAAGTCAAAGAAGCTTACAAGCACCTCAGAGCAACTGCTCTTTCCTCAAGGACTGATAACGTACTGGCCACAACATAATAACAGTGGCTGAGCAGAAAACAGCTTAACTTGGTGAGTGTACCTGTGCCAACTTGTTGTTGACTGAGGTATTGTTATGATGTCTGTTCAGAGTTATATTGAGTAGACGGCACATTGCTCAGCTCCGATACCTGGTCACTGAAGCAGCCGTTCCCCTTTGCTGCACAGCCCTCACCACAGGGCCAGAAGGGCAGCAACTAACGATTATTTCCATCATCGCTTAATCTGTTAACAGTTTTTTGGTCCACAGATGTCAGAACAGGGGTCGGTCAAAGGTCACATCCTCAAATGTCACAAATGTCTTGCTATCACAGAGGACTAAAGAAACCAGCAAATAGTCGCAACTAAGAAGCTGATATCAGAGAATTTGGACTTTTTTTTAACTGAAAAATGACTCAAAACAATTAATTATTGATTAATGGATTAATCAGCCTTAAAGCGATATTCCATTTTGCCAGAATAAGCCACTCAGTATGTACTCACCACTATGCCGATGTGATGATGGGTGAAGCTCTTCAGTTCACAAAACAATCCTGGAGTTTTAGGAGAAACAGGGTAGCAGCCTCATCCAGTACAATAGCAGAGATCGCTGACCACGGATAAAACGTTAAAAAAAGAACACAAAACAAACACAAAATGTCTCCATCCTGCTTGTGTGGTGTAATCCAAGTGTCTGCGAGCCGCGACATTAAAAATTAACCGCAA
>JAJHUR010107118.1:2254-20544 GCA_027495735.1 Lutjanus campechanus
TTGGTACTTCTGGTCTTACAGTCCTGAGTGACTGCCCTGTCAACCAGTAGCTGGTGTTTGGCTCCTCTGGTGTTGTTGCCAATTCCCTTCTGTGTTCTACTCATGTACTGATCCATGTGCCTACTCAACGTAGCTGCTATGATGCCTGACAGGAGCTATTGAGAGTAGACCTTAGCTGGGTTGTTGGAGAACAGTCTATTTATTCTCCTGGTCTCAGCTTCTCTGCTGTATCTCCTAAGGCGGGTAGCCAGGGCTGTGAGCCTCTGCTTGGCAGTCTCCAGAGCTTCATCTACAGCTTGTTGTATCACCTTGGCACTTCCTTCCTGATCTTTACACCGTTCTGTAGCTCAGTTAGCAAGCTAACCTCCCTCCTTGTTGATCTTGCTCTCCAGTCTCCTCTTCCATGGAGGGTTCCCCTGCTCCTTCCGGCTACCGCTGTCCATCTTGTAGCCTAGCATGTGTAGGAAGACTGTTGCCGCTGCATACATCAGCTGATTGGTCTTGGTGATGGTTTCTGTGGGTATAGTCATCAGTGCCATGTTCACGTCTTCCAGTAGAGATTCATCTGGTACTTTGTCTCTTAGCCTTGGCAGGTAGGTAGTTGTGTTCCCCCAGGATTCTGTTATCTGTTCTCTCAGGTCAGCTGCCCGTGTGTTCAGGGTGTCTGTGCTTCTTGGGGCTTGGTACTCAATCTCGTTATTCGGGGATGCAGATAACATCCCCGCACTGACCTGTCATCCTGGCTCCCCCTTGCCGTAGCATCTTTGTACCGTGGATGAGGCACGTTGTACCTCATCAATCTCTAATTGTGAAAGTAGGTTGTTCTTACGGATATTAGAGCACTGAGCCACAAGTTGCTTTGCAGTCTTCGTGGATGTGGGGTTTTGAAGCATCCATGGGTCCCACATCCTATTCATATACCCTCTCTCACTGGGGTTGCTGGTGTAGTAGTATTCCAGCAGTGTTTTGTTCTCTGTCCTGCTCCATGTATGTTGTGTTCCAGTAGCCAACTTCTCGTCAGGGTGTCCTGGTCCCCCAACACCGAACGCGGACCTTGTCGGACCGGGCGACGTCCGAGCCGGTATGGCTTTATCTGTTAGTATTGCTCTCATCTGAGGTGTAGCCATAAGGACCCACCTGGATATGGGATATATATATAAAATTATCATTTCTATTGGTTCAGTGATTCATTCTTTCTGAGCTGGTGTGGAGGTAATCCAGTTATTTATGATTACGTTCTTTGTAACCACACATAATGCAAGAAAAATCTTCTCATCCTTTGAAGATACACTACTGAAGTTATGCAAATCCCCCAGGATACATGATTGTGGTGTGAGTGGAATAGCTATATTAGCATGGATAATTGCTTGCTTTGTTATGCCAAACTGTTGTGACCAGAGGAGCATACAAGGTTATTAGCAATTATTAATAATTATTAAAATAAGTATTAATTATTAAAATAATAAAAATATTAAAATTATTAAAAGTTAATAAAATGAATAAATCGGGGCACCACCCTGTAAACACGGTGGTGAGAGAGAGAGAGAGAGAGAGAGAGAGAGAGAGAGGAACAAAGTGGGTGTGAGAGAGCGGGTGTGTGTGAGCGCGAGCGAGGGGGGACTAAAGCGTGACGAGGTGGCGGCGGTGACGCTGCAGGCTACGTCACGCGGGGGTCACTGATTACGTTACGTAATGGCGGCTCGCCAAGAAAGCACATGACTCACAACAAAGGAGAGGAGTCGGCAGGGAGGGAAGTTCAAATTGCCCGACTCCAAGTGTAGGTTAGTGAAAGAGGAAGAGAGAAAGAAAGGCACTCAGCAGTATGGTCACGCAGGCGGTATTGAGGTGCTGTAATGTCTGTATTACACAGAGACGTGCTCGGCTCAGCTGATGAGCGACGTGAATCTGGACATTGAACCAACACAGCCGAAGCACCGATCAATTCCGCGTGCGGAGCACACAATAGCAATCTGGATCACTAAGTTCACAAGCACAAACAAACGAGCAGAAGAGTAGCAGACAGCAGCAACACAAGCAATATTTTCACAATATTAATGCAGCCAAAACACACAAGCCCTTGAAAATCTTAAAAGAAACACACACTAACTAGCATCTGCCCAGAGCTAATAAACCTCTTACGGTTGTAGACGGTGAAGTGATGTGTTGATCTTTCCTCGTGCATCCTTTGTAGCGGCAGAGGTAACGTCGGTCAGCGGCTCACAGCGGCTAACGGGTCCTGGGCGAGGGGGCGAGTCTCTGGCGAGGCGAGTTAATTCCGGCTCGTAGCGGGGAATCACTCAAGGAAAGAAGGAGTCCTTTGTCCTTCTTCTTGAAGCGGGTAGTCCTTGTTATCTACCAGGATTTGCATCCGCGGGCATCCGGGTGAGAGGGTCAATCCGTGGTCTCGTACCGGGCGGCTCCGTGGTCCTCGGCGCACAGAGTGAGGGAGAGGAGAGGAGATCAGCCCGACCAGCGAGGGAAATCTGTAGGCCTGAAAGCGCGTCTAGCTGTGCACTGTGGTGACTCTTTCTAACAGCGTTCGCCACGTGGGACGAGTTGTGAAGCTTTAGGAACAGTTGTTGTTACTTCTATCAGCAATGAGAGTCAAAGCCTGAAGCTGCTTCTCAGGTGCGCTTCGTGATTATGTACCCCGGCGTGACGTCATCGGTGTGGGTCATGTGTGGCCATGGCGGATTTCACCCAATGGGAGCTGTGGATTCTCTACTGATCAGCTGGGACCCTGGTTGGGGGGTTTGACCAGCTGATTCATGCAGAACAAAGGGGCCAGATGATTCCTTTGTTCTTTTGGGCGCTAACATGTGGTCTCAGGCTTTGATTATTACATGTAGGCCCAAAGTTTAAGGAAAATGTGTATATCTTTGTTATAAGGCCTTGTGCGGCCCAACACAAACCAAATAATCTTTAATTTTGTAGAAGAGTTCCTTAAGCAGCACCACATGTTATACATTTACTGTCATCCTTTATGCCAGTTTTATATAGTTTTGACAGTGCTTAGTATAATCTGTTAAATATTTTAAATTGCCAGAGTTTATTTTTTATACAACAAAAGGGTTGCCTTGCATTTTTCCATATGTCATTCCAGGAAAGATCATCCTCCAGTTTTGCACACATCTTAAATTGATCCTTTATACTTTCATTTAATATTGTGTAACACAATTTACCAATATTTTTATTGATCAAATTGTGGCAAAAGATTAGGTTTTCAAATTTGTGCATGTTAATGTTCAATTTATCTGTGGAAATAATCAGTTCATTCTTGGTTCCAAGTGGACATTGGTGCCAACTTTGATGAAATATCATGTACACAAGAATGGGATGACCCAGAACAATAATGTCATGGGCCATAAAAAAAGTTTTTTCAAAAAATGTGAATCACATCATACAGTTATGAATGTCTGTCAGGTTTCTTGATTGTGTGTTTGTGTCTCTTTCTGTAGTGCCATAAGGACCAAAATGCGTCATGTCTGTCACATGGATTTGCCGCAGATCATCCATTTCCAGACACTCGGACAGCTCCCCGGACAGCCCCTTGGACTGCTCCTTGGAGGTCAGCAGGTCTGGCTCGGGTGAGTAAATCTGCATAAAAACACATACATAAAACAAAGCTGTAGATTCTTTTCAACATTCAACATTCACTCCCCTTCTCCTCTTGTTTCTCTGTCACATCGTAACAGAAAATACGTCTGTAACAGAGAATACATCCATGTTCGTGTGTTGTATTTGTGTGTCAGGTTTCCAAACCCAGCCCAAATCTGCTACATGAGCTCCCACCTCCAGAGCCTGATCACGCTGGTCGACTTCATCATGGCCCTCAGCTGCCAGGAGGAAGTGTGGACTTAAAGTGATACTCCACTCTGTGAGAATAAGCCATTTTGTATGTACTCACCACTATGCCGATGTGATGATGGGTGAAGGTCTTCAGTTCACCAAACAACCCTGGAGTTTTAGGAGAAACAGGGTAGCAGCCTCATCCAGTACAATGGCAGAGATCGGTGACCACAGATAAAACATTAAAAATAGCACACAAAACAAACACAAAATGTCTCCATCCTGCTTGTGTGGTGTAATCCAAGTGTCCGCAAGCCGCGACATTAAAAATTAACCGCAAAAGACGCCATTTACGCCATGTTTTTAGCAGAAATATCAGCTGTAGCATGTAGTCGGTAGGATGTAAACATGGCGTTGATCTCGCCAGACTTCCGCACATGCGTCCATTAAGATATATACGAAGTCCATTACACCACACAAGCAGGATGGAGACATTTTGTGTTTGTTTTGTGTTCTTTGAAGACCTTCACCCATCATCACATCAGCATAGTGGTGAGTACATACAAAATGGCTTATTCTCACACAGTGGAGTATCGCTTTAAGTCCAAAGAGCTAAGGTGATTGGCATACTCATGAAGATCATGTGCAGTCACCCATCTATCAACTACCACCATAGACTCAAGGCCCTCATATCATTCAAGATGGCCATCTCAGTCCAGGCTTTGATGGTTCTTGTTGTTTCAACTCCTCCTGCAAGATAGTTTCTCCTCTCAAATCCTCTGTGTGTGTTCAGGGCACTCACAAGTTCCTGATGAGAGCCCTGTACCAGATCAGGAGTCGGAAGTCATTGACACTCTGGCCAGAAAATACAGATGCCCCATCGAGGAAGACCTGGTCTTCAACATGCAGAACACAAGGACCTGCAAGAAGTAAGACCACTGAGAAAAACACATCACACACAGCAGGAGGTGGCACATACAGGCCACATGCAACATGCATCAACACAAAATACTGTGAACAATTTCAACATCATATCTTTTAAAAAGTCACCACTTTTCATGTGGATTTCCAGTCAGGGCTGATGGTAAATGTAGTCAATTGAAGCGGATGAAGACGCTGCAGTAACATTACAGTGACTGATCTACACACTTTATGACTTACTAAAGCAGTGGTTCCCAAACTGAGGAGCGGGCCGCCCTCAGGAGGCACTTGTCGGTGATGATTTATCAGTTGCTTCACCAATTATTGCTAATGATTGATAATAATTGTGGGGTTGGAGAGGGGGCCTTGAACCTCTTTTTGGATTCTGAAGGGGGGTCTGCCAGAAAAAGTTTGGGAAGCACTGCACTAAAGTAACATAACCACCTCTCACGCACTCACTCTTTCATAATAAAACCATAGTGTGTGGGGGTAAAATAAAGTGCTGTCATGGCAACACTCTAGTGTCAACTCAAAATGACAGTCTCTAGTGACTGGTTAGGACTGGTGGGATGTCGGAATGGCTGTTGCCTCCCGAATAATTGGCACGGCTGTAGAACTTTAATGTTTTATTTTATTTTATTTTAATATGAAATATAGCCACTTACTTCCAAGATCCGAAGATTGTGTCTTGCCCCTGCCAGCAATGTACAGCAGCGGGAACAATGACCCAACAAATGGGTCTTTTTTCCCGCTGCTGCGTCTTGCCCCTGCCTGCAATGTACCCATGAAATGGGTAATTTTCCCCGCTGCTGTGCATTGCAGGCAGGGGCAAGACACAGCAGCGGGAAATGTGACCCATATAATGGGTCAACACAGCAGCGGGAAAAATTACCCATTAAATGGGTATGATACGGGGGGAATGGGAATATTAACAGAATGGGAATATTAACAGACCCAGCAAATGGGTCCTTCAGTTCACCCAGCAATTAGTACTTCTATGCCCAGGACTTGGGTATTGTGTAGTGCAGTTACCCAGGTTGTGGTCAATATTCGTGCCACAGCAATTAAAGACCCAAAGATATTTCACCCAACACTAAATTAATCACCCAACCTGGGTCTGTTTTCAATGACCCAGCAATTGAGTCATAAAATTCACCCAGCCATTTTTAGAGTGTACCCAATTCTATGCCCCTGGGTGATTGGATGAACCATCTGTCATGTCTAACACAAGCTAACTTCAACATATCAGATCAACTCACCAAACCGAAGTCGAAGTCAGCTGGAAAAAAAGCGAAAACTTTCCTATTGATAAAAGCCTTCAGTGTCGTTCTTCACTCCTCTTTCAATGAAGAAACACTCTTCAGTTCTGATATAATGGATGCTATCACAGGACACTGATTGGCTTACACTATCTCTAATGTGGACACAAATGGAAAGGTTGGAGCCTGGCAAGATTGATTCTGATCTCGTGATCTCGTGAATCCAGCTGCCTTGCAAGGTAAGTATCAGCACAGAGCAGATTGAACAGGCAGAAAGTCAAAGAGAGAATCAGTTTATTTAAAATAAACGACCCAGTGCAGACTTGCCAATGCAAAAACAGACAACATAGTCAACATAATCAGACGGGCAGAAGGCTCCGCTGCTTAAACGCAGCTGAAACACTGCTGATGGGGGCTGCAGCCATGTGGAGGATGGCTCAAAACAGTGTTGTGTTGTTGTTTGTGTTGTGCAAAGATTTTGTACAAAAGAATGCATCTTCAACATGAAGGAACTGAGCTGAATCACCTCCTGAAATGATCCGTTCTCAGTCAGTTCACTTGAGCTCTCACTCAGCTGCGAGCAAACATACAGGGATTCACTCACTGAGCCTGTCTCACTCTGCTGAATCAGCACTGAACGTATTGTCACGGGGTGTGTCTGTGTGTGTGTTTCGGTTGTGGGTCTGCTCCTTCTCTCCCCCCCTCCCTCCTGTTGGCGAGTGCACCTCTAATTAGCATGATTCATTGCACCTGTGGACAGATCAGCAGCCACGGTGATTGGCGCACCATTGGTGAGGGCTGGGAGTTTTAGTGTAGCAACACAGGTGTGTGTGGTGATTGGGGAGCGAGGACACAGAGCCGACGGGAAGCGACGAAGCCGAGAGGAAAACGCCAGAGGCCGGTGCGGTCGGGCTGATCGACGGCAGAACACGGCGAGACTGCAGGCAGGAGTACCAGGTGATCGGTGGCCTGGAGAGACCCGTGCGGCAGAGCCGGAGGACGAGCGAGAGCAACGAAAGAGAGAGAGAGGAGGCGCCGTGAGATCTACGGAGGAGTGAGGCACGCTTCACTCCTCCTCTCAGCTAAGTGACCTCTCATTATCTTCCTCACGCTGGAAATGTGCTAATTTCTATAAGAGACTCAGAGATAGCTACAGATGTGTCTACCCCATAGAGTTACTTGTTTCTTTTTTTTATTAGTTTTTGTTTTGCTGTGGACATTTATTTGATTTGAGAGTGTTTTGTTGCTAGTTTGAATTTATGATTTTGACTGTTTGGGGGAAGCACACTGTACTGTACCATCCACAACCGATTACAGACTCTGAAGTAACTTAGCCTTTTTATATATAGGCTCTCCACTGACCTACTACTGGAGGAGCAGCCCTGCCCAGCCGATTCACCCGAAGATCTCTTTCCTGGACCCTAAATCTCCAAGAATGGACGTGTTGGCGAACTGTGTTTCATTTTAAAGAGACTCTAGTCTTGGACTATTTTAGAAAAGCTTTTAGTAAAGCTTTTATCCATCTTTTAAAATAAATTATTACAAAGACTCTCGTTCTGTGCATGTTGATTGACAGACTCCTCCCCAGTAGAACTAGGAAAAATTAGGGGTTTGCACCCCTTTGTTACAGTATCACACACACTCTGAACGAGAGACCTGAGTGGTTCACTATCACTGTGTCACTGCAGCCCACCCCTCTCCTTCTCCATCCTTGTCAAGTAAGTGTAGGGAAAATATACATGCTGTACATAATAGGGAAAGAATGAGCTTTCAGTTTGCAAACTATTGTATCCAAATAACTTCTCTGAATATGAGTCTTTGTTGCTGCATGAACGTACAGACTGGATGAGCAGTTGTGAATGTGCTGATACAGGGCTGCTGAGCAGGGGCTGGTGTCACAAAGATAGTTTAGACTAGTCTTATTTCTCATAAATGAGTCTATTGCAAGCTATTTCACAAAAATAAAGACTGACTAACTGCAAGCCAAAGAAATTACACACCTTACTCTTAGGCTGACTCGGGCTTAAGACTCATACTACCATGATCAGTGCCACCAACTGATCAGTGACTCATACTGAGATGGCTCATAATTTGTGATCAGCTAACTTTGTCATGAAGAGACTAATGAGAAGAGTAAGAGTTCTTAGAGACCACAGTAACCCACTGGTTGTTTGTTGTATTGTTGCACTCTTTACTAAACTTTCCAAGTAAAATGTCCTTCAAATGATTGAGTTCCTCCGAAACACATATTTTCTCCTAGGGTAAAAAAAAAACTCAGTCGGCCATTTTTTAAATTTTGAAACAGGTTTCAAAATTTCCCCAAAATTCATTGTGCTGTAGTCCTACTTAAGACAATGAAGAACTAAACTGCTTTGTGCAGTGAATGAATGAGTCTATCTGTTATATCTAAGCCATGGTCAAAGTCTATCTTTGTAAAACTGGAACATACGTCACATACTCATGTGGTGTAGTCACATGGTGTTAAACATGGTTAAGGTTGTGGAACGGCAGCTCTTTGGGTAGGTTTAGGCACCAAAACTGCTTATTTAGGTTTAGACGAGATTGTGGTTTGTGTTAAAATAAGTGTTAGGTATGTTACATGATGGAAGTCACACACACAACAATGTTTAAGTTAAGTAACTTAAAACTTTAAATAGCTCAACATTGAACTGCAGGTTGTTGAACGGCCACTTCAGGCTGGTTCCAAAAGTGAGTCATTCCCCTTAGAGCCCCATATTAAAATGTCCAACTTTACAGCAGAAATATATTTACAGCCTGGTAAAGAGTCTGTCTTTACCATCATTCACTCATTCACTCTTTTTTTTAAATAAGCACTTGGCTGTTGATTGGTTGCCTCAAAAAAGCACTTTTCATACAAAAAAGCATTTTTGTGAAAGAGACATTTTTAAGCAGAATACCAACTTCACGTTTTTTTTTAATCACTTCATATTATGTTATTAACATCATTGTCACCAGTGTGACTAACATTAACTGTTTGTGTCCTCTGCCCCCCTGCTGAAACACTCTGTCTGAGAGGCCGGGGGGTTGGACCACTCTCTTCCTTGGCTGCAGCGCGAGTCCTAGTGTCTGCAGTGTGAGCAGCCTCGCTCTGGCGCTCTTTCTTCCACGGGTCTGCAGCCCAGCACTGATGTTTTTCATGCTACATAACATCTTCTTCTTCTGCTGCTGATTTCCAGCAGTTCTCTTCTTCCTCAAATGACAAATTTGTGTCAAATGATCTGTCACAGCGTCTCCTACCGGCTGACGGTGAAAACAGCAATTGCCGGAAAATCTCATCATTGGCAAGGAAGCATTATGGCTAAATGATGGAAAATCTTGTCAATGGCAGGGAAAAAGTTAAGGCTTAAAATTGTGAAGAATTAATTTAGTGACAGTTGGGTGCTGTCACTGATGGTAGGTAGCTGCTTCATTTGGCTGCCTCAGCTGCACCCACGCTCCACCTCGTTGCCCATTTTGGAGTTACCCATGTCAGACAAGATGGAGATGTCTGAAGCCACCACACTGAGTGATGTCATGGACACTTTGTCCACTATTTATTATACAGTCTATGGTTTCTATGTGCACATTTGGAGAGCTTGACCTCTGTTTACTTGTCTGAAGTGTGGCTTTGTAATCCACTCTGTATCATGATGTCCTGCCCTTCCCAGCTTGCGTCCTTTCTGTCTGTGGTGGTTGACGAGGCCTTTTCAATAAAGGTTAGGACTATTTGTTTGAACCAAAACCCTTCAATTTGATTTCTATTTTGGCAAACCAGACTTACTGAAGCCTGATGACTCCCACCGCCTCCTCTCTGCTCTACGTGTCACTGTGGTGGACTCAGTGTGTTTAGCACCGTGGGACTAAATGACACAGATGATGGGGATCTTACTGTGCACACACCCTGCTTACATTTTGGGGCAATTCATAGACAAATATGGAAAAGAAAACAAGGTTCTATTAGGAGCAGGCTTTTGGTTTCTGACAAAAGAGGGTAATGAGACAAAGAAAATGACAGGGTGAGTGGAACAAGCATGTTCCTCTGTCTCTCTGGGCTGACTCCCTCCCTCTGCTGGTGACTTGAACTCTCCCTCACCACAGAGCAGTGACTGAGCCCCTCTGAGGCCAGACAGTGGGAAAAATGATGCTTACGGGATCTTCATGCACCACATGTGCCACTGGCAAACATGTCTGAGGCTTTTTAAAAGTCCTTGTATCTTCATTTGTCAACATTCAGGGAGGGACGGGTGACTGCAGCAGTGGTTATTTCTGGTGGCTCCCACAGACCCTGAAAGACACAGCAGACTCCCACTGATGACAGAGATGTGGTTTCACTTCTGCATGTCACACACACACACACACACACACACACACACACACACACAAAGTTCGTACTCTTGTGAGGACCTGCAGATATAGTCTCTAACTTTCCAAGTCAATCTTGAAACAACAGTCATTTTCCAACATGAAAATGGTTTTATTTATGCTGCCTATTAATTCTTCAGCTTATTAACCCATTAGAACCATTAGTAAAATTCTAGGATGTTGTTGCAACAAAGTGCTTGCTCATGGGGGAATTGTTTCAATTGTTGGATGTAAATATAATTATTGAGTGTGGTCTAGACCTACTCTATATGTGAAAACTTTGTTGTGAATTGGCGCTATATAAATAAAATTTGATTTGATTTGATAAAATTCTCTCTTTCTGTTTGGACAGTGTTTCCATGTTGGAATTTTGTGCTAAAATAACTAACCTTGGAAGATTGGTGCTTGATTTGTGTAACTGAGACTGTGGAACCCTAAACACTCTTTAGTGCAGTCATTCAGTATCGGATATGGGGTATCAGAGTAGTTTTATGAGTATGAGTATGAACACAGTGGCACAGTATTGGATGGATACACGGTGCTGGTATTGGTATCAGTGCATTGCTTATACTTGTACACAAACAGCTGTGAACACCACAGACAGCTGTGGACCAGACGGACGCGTAGTTAAAGACAGCTTGTACCTGGTAAGTCTCAGTAGAGCTTGAGATCTGTGCCTGAACCCAATGTGACCCGACGGGCTCAGGTCAGGCCTTACTTCTCATGTATTTCACGGCCTTACATTGTGTTCGGCCTGTGCTATATTAATTTATTCATTTACTTATTTTAATTTTCTTCCCAATTTAATCATTGCCGATTCCAGTTCCCTGCATATATTGTCCCTGTCATTGAAAACTCCTACTGTTTGGTACATAGAGGGAAGCTTGTTAAGAAAAATCCCGGGCTGTAATCGGGTTTGGGCTGAAATATGCTAACGATGGTTGGGTTTGGGTCAGTTTCAGACAGACTTCTGTTGGCATCGGGCCTTAATGGACTCAACTTTTCAGGCACGATTAAAGCGCTAAATCTCAGAGGTAATGCTAGCTTTGTCCTCCTGCTTAGAAGTGATGAATTTACCAGCACCTTAATACAATGGAGTCTTTTAGTGGATATCTAGTATTCCTGCACATTTTAGGTCCATCGTTTGCGCAATTAGCGCACATTAGCTTGGAGGGCTAAATTGGCTTGTTTACTATATAACATGATTATTGCGCCAAATCCTGTTCAAAAATCTGACACTTCAGTAGAGAGTTGCTTGATACTGCAGTACCTGTTGTATGAAAAAAGAAAAAAGATGAGTAATCCTTTTCAATGGCTAAATGTAATACAAGTGACAAAGTTCTGAGTGGAGTTCAGTCCTACTCATCTGTCAGCTGAACACTGATGACATCAGTTGAAGCAACAGATCTACTGCTCATTGGCACTTCGCAACAGATGAAACAGCCTGGAACCCAATGCTCACACTGACCAAAAATAAACATTCGCAATATATTCTGTGGCTAACAAACACTGTGAAATGATCCTGTGATTTTGGAATACTTCCTGTGTTCACTCAGAAACAGTCATTCACAGCAGCTGACCTCATCTTATTCTCTCAGTCATTCTTGTTCTTCCACATAAACTAGTCACATCAAAGACACCACGTCCTGTGCATTATAGGCTTTTTCCAGACAATCAGCAGCCAGTGTGTTGAACACCAAATGTACATGCTGTCATGTAATAACTATAGGCTGAGTCACCTGTGTTGTATGAATCAGTTATTGCAGACTGTCTAGTATCTATACATATGGAAATGTACTTTTGCTTCAGATTTTCTCCAGTGTACGTAACCTAAAGTCTGATATTTATTCCCAAACTAGTGATGACCAGCTGAGATGACCTCGCTACACAACTTCACCCCTCTGAAGTTCTAAAGCACGCACACACGCACGCACGCGCACGCACACACACACACACACACACACACACACACACACACACACACACACGCACACACACGCACACACACAGTGTGGGATTGTGGTGGGCTCTTACTGATGGCATCACTCTCTCCACCACACTCTCTTGAAGATGTAGTGAAATTATACGTCTAGGCCTCAGGGCAAACAGTGTGATTCAGGGCTGTGTAGTTTGAATCCGTCAGTTTGTTTGTGGTGGTGGTGTGAGGGAGGTGGGGGGGCGGCAGGGCTGTATATGTAGAGGGTTTGGCAGCCCTGACGTGTTACACATTAAACATCGAAGCTGTGTGGGTTTCTGTGATGGGAACCAGCCATGGTCTGGGGTCAGTGGAGATGTAGGTCTAGCCCTGACATCACACTTTCATTGTAAATATTGCAATATCACAAATGCTTCATAAATAATTTATCATTATTATTTTTATTGTGAATTGCATCATTAGGCCTGTGTCCACACAGAGCTATGTTCTGGCAGAAGGGTGCTGGCAGGGTGCTGCAGAGTGCTGGGATGAAGTGTCTATGTCACGCTGCATGTTGGATATTGTTTCTATGACAACAATATCTTGAAAGTTCCTGACCACCATTGTTGCACAGTCTAGCATTGTCCTTTGTCGTTTGTGTGCTAACAGGTCATCATTGTTTTTTATTGCCTCATATCAGGAAAAAAAACATTTTTGTCTACTTCATAAATGAGACAAAATAAGTGCATTTAGATGGAATTAACAGGCTGTTTTTTTCCCTCTTATTAGTAAAACAATTGACACATTTAAATGCTTTGTATTGAAGATATAAATTTTAAATTTGCACAATTTCCTCGATAGTATTTTATGTATTTGGAGACCCAAACAAAATCTCCCATGACCCACCTGTGGGTCCTGACAGTCTTTAGGAATGAGCTAGTCATCAAGAGTCAGTTTGTTGCCCATCATCTAGCTCAAGAGTAAAGTAGTGCTGAGTGGAAGTGGGGAGGGCCATCTATGGACTCTCAAAGCACAGAGGAGCCACTGTCTCATGGCAGTAAGAAAGTTAGAATAATATATATGTTGGATGAGGGCCCACTCTTTAAGATGGAGTCTACTCAGGGCAGTTGTAAAAACTTCAGAGGACTCGCAGTGTCTCTCTGTGATGTCAAAGGCCCTCTAAAAAGTCTAAATTGAATCACTGTAATAGACGAGAGGGGAGATTGGGAACAATAAGCTACATGAAATTAAATTTCCTCCAGTGATCAGGTTCCACGCTTTCACGTTCAAATAGCAGCCATTTGTGACTTGGAAAAGAGGAGGAGGGGAAAAAGTGCTTGCGGTACTTCATGATTTGATCATGCTTTGAAATGTTAATAGGACAAAATTTGAATGTGATCCCTCTTCAAAATAAGCAGGGCTGGGGAGGGGCATATTGTGATTGGAGGGGTTAGTGTTTATCCTGCGTTGGGGCTCCGCTCTCTGCTTCAGAAAGGTTTTCTCTGGCAACGATCATCCAAACCAGCTCAAATAAAGGGCCGCACGGTTCAAGAAACCGAGTGAGTTTCTGTCACCCTGAGTACTTCAGCAGCCAAGCCCCCAAAACAGCATAGGAAAACATGGCAGCCCCTGCAGGACCCTGAGTCAACAGGCCTCCTTCCTCTGCTGGATGCCAGCAGCTGCTTTTCCAATCACAGGAAAACCTATCAGCAGCCAGTGTGGACACACTGCAGCACACCGAGGCTTCACTCCGTCTCTGACACACAGTTACAATATCAGCAACCTCATATAGGGACAATATCAGTGGTGGAAATACAACTTAGGTCCTTTACTTAAACTAAAGAACCAATACCACACTGTAAAAATACTCCATTACAACATTTTCTTCACATTTGAAACGTCTCTTTGGTGGAACTGCTAACAGCTCAGACATCTGTAACATGACAAGTTGTCAGGACTGTATGAGCAGAGAGCAGGGATTGGACAAAGGAAACAGAGTGGAGCAGTTCAGTGCTTTAGAAGTCTGGCAGTTATTAAGAGATGTGCTTGCTTTTTACCTCAAGAATGCATTTCTCACATTGTTCAAACATCAGTTTTTACTCATCTGGATTACTGTCCAGCAGTGTGGTCAAGTGCGTCAAATAAAAACTTGGAAAAACTACAGTTAGTCCAGAACAGAGCCGCACGACTTGCTCTGAACTGTAACAGAAGAGCTAATATCATCAAAATGAACATAACCTGAGGTCGGTCATTGGTGAGAGACTGGACGGTTATTTCTCTGCTCTGTTTTACAGTATAAGAGATATTTCACTGTACCATCAATGGTCATATAGTCCTACTGGCCAGAGCTTTAATAGTAGGCATGCATCAAGAGGTTGTTTTTCACTTCCTGTCTAAAAAACTAATGCAAGCCAGCGTACAGGTACAGTTCTTTACTGTTAAATTCAACAAGTTATTAAAGAATTATTTAATGCCACTGGCCACCAGTCCCTCTTCAAACAGGACATATTTTACGACATAATATCTGACTAGTTATCATTATATTTTCACATAATTTTTCTCAGTCACTGTATACTTGTGTGTCTTTGTTCTTTTTACTTCCTGTCTTTGTCTGTTCTCTTTCTGGTCACTGATTATTTTCACCTGTTCTTGTTTGCCCTCACCTGTATCTTGTTATCCTCCCCGTCTCTAGCATATTAATCCTGTGTCTTTACGTCCTCAGTTGCTAGTTTGTCTTCGTCAGTTTTTCGGTCCTCCTGTTTTTCTTGTCAGTTGTTCAGTTTTTGCTTTGTGTTTTTCCTGCGTGCCTTTGGATTTGGTTTCTGGTTTGGACTGTGGATTTTGTATTCTGGGCTTTGATTTTTATGTCTTTTGTATGATTTGTTGGTTGCCTTTGTGTGCCCTTTCGCTCGCACTACCTCCACTCCTGTTGCAGTCTGCATTTGGGGCCGTTCTCCTATTCCTGGTTGTGTCATACACTGTTTTTAGAGGTACTATTATTACTTTGAGCTGTATGAAACGCCGCACTGACTATATGTTGTTATTGTAGTCATTGGTAGTTTTATTGGTGTTGATTCATTAATTGGTTATTGTAGTTTTTTGTTGTTATGTCTCCTTTTGCCTTGGATTTGAATTGTTTTAAATCATGATGTGTCTACTTCTGTGGACTCCTGGAAGAGTAGCTGCTATGTAGGTTGTTCCTAATAGGGATCCAAATAAATAAACTAATAAATGATTTACTAACGTAAGTGGAAGGCACATAGGTTTTCCGGTGAGGGTATTAAGTCCAAAAACAAGTGACTGAGAATCCACAGGCACGAAAAAGGTGCAGGTGGATCCCAGGATACATAGTAGATACATAATAGAGGCTTGGAAGCACATAAACAACAAAGCAACACAGAAACCTTGTAATCTGGTATGAGTAAGTGGAAAAGGTCTGTTTAAATAGCTGCAGGGGTGATGAGAGAATGAGATGCAGATGAGGTGAGTGGGGACAGGTGTGTGGCTGGGTGTGGCAGTCAGGTGATGGGGAAATCAGAGGGCATCTGGTGGATGGAGGAAAAATGACAATGGGAGCCGAGGCCTGATTACAGAAAAAGTTCCTGTCCTCTCTTCACGTTTCCAAGATCCTTTATATTATATGTAATCTAATTTTCCTATTACAGAAGCAAGTCCTAAACTCATAGTAGGAAATAGCTACACTGTAAAACTGAATGCTCAAATTAATTAATTATAATGAGATATTCAAACTTAAAATTTGTTTACAAGTTTGAATAACTTAAAAATGTTGAGTGACAGTAAATTTTTCTTTCTTTTGTGTTTATTTAACTCATATGGGTGGAAAGAATGCTCAAAATGTGTACTCAAGTACATGTGCTGTTTCATTAGTGAAATATTATATGTAATCGATTACAAGTAAAAGTACTGGTGTTAAAAAAATCTTAAGTAAAAGTATGAAATATTCTTCCTTTTGTCATCATGTCATAGTTTCATTGGCCCATTAAGGCACATTGGTTACAAAAGGTCTGAATAAATTCAAAATGTACTCAGTTATGATTTCAAAAGTAACAAAGTAGATTACATAGTGTAATGCATACTAAGTATGAGTAAAATTACAGAAATACAGGCACCCCAAAAACAATCTAAAAACAATCTAATTACAGTAATTTGAGGATTGAAATTAGTTTCTTTCATGCCTGATAAACTCAATTTTTGATTAATATGAACTTTACAAAACATGAATTAATGTGTTTTTTGTTTTTTTTTACTTAAAATTATTCCGTTCTGTTAACTTACTGCACTGAGAGGGGTAAATAAGATTCTCAGTTGCATTTACTGAAAATATTTGAGTTGGCCTAATCAACTTTAATCAAAAAGTGCAGATAAATAACTCCAGATATTTAAGCTCCAATAACCTTAAACTTTTGAGTTTATGAACTTAAAAAAATTGTGGCAACTGATTGCCTCAATTTTTTTGAGTACTGCCGACTTATCCAGGATTCTGGCACCTTTCTTATGATCATTCCATGCTGAAATCAGTTCACTTCAGTGGTCTACAGCAGAGGGTCTCGATTTATGCTCAGCTAAGGACCTGCAAGAGAGGGAAAATATACCTGAGACCCCTGCATGTCTGTTCCTGTGAATAATTTGATGTAGCCCATTTTTTACTCTTCTATAGTCTTAGTTATATGAATGAACAACACAAAAGAAATGTATTTCAATCAGGAGAGACTCAAGAGTAAAATGAAATTAGTTTATTGAAACATGCATGAGACAATGAGCATAAAGTCTTTGGTGGTTAGACCCCATTGTGGTGAACAGAATATGCACATATATCAATCGGGGGCGATTAAACTGTAGTGAAGAGGAAACCCTCCGGGGTCTAGACACTGGTGGTGGTAAAGAGATGACAATGCAGATCTGGTGAGGTGAGTGGCTCCGACTCCTGCGGCCTGGACCTGATGACTGGAGGAGAGAGGCGTGGTGGAAGGTCAAGGTGATCGTCACTGGCTTGCCTGGACTGAAGACTGGAGGAGAGAGGGGTGGAGGAGGGTTGCGCAATTGTCTGTATGCAACGGACGGAGCAAAGACAGAGGCGATTTAAAGTTTGGGGGCAGCAAATTGACTGGCTATGAGACCGTGGCAAAACCTGATTGGATAGTAAAGAGGAAGTGAACGCCCACAAACAGCTGATTAGAGGGAGTAGGAGGAGTGAGGGAGAGTAAAGGAAAATTGTGACTGAATGCAGCGAAGGAGGTCTTCCTGATTGAACTTGTGCTGAGCTTCATTAGAAAGATATTAGACTCAACTCTCAACTCAGAATACCCATGATGTCTGCTTGACTAATGTTAATTAAATTAGAAGATAATCTATGAACTACGTAGATTTAAAAATTAAAACATTATTCCCTAACCACGATGCCTTTAGTAAAATGAAAATATACAGTAAATTAATTGAAATTGAAATGAATGAATATGAAACCTCTGGGGGTCCCTGGACCCCACTTTGAGAAGTCACTGGTCTAGCGAACCTTGGTGAACCTCATATTCACTAAGTCATTATTTTTCATGACTTAGTGAACATGAGGTTACATCTAAGAAGTATTTTACAGTAGTTCATTTACCTTCTTTTCATGTGTTTTGGTGGCCTGGGAACCAGACAAATCTGCCAAGCTCATGTTTTCAGTTTTCTCTGGAAGATCCATCTGGTCCTTCCGTTCAGACAGAATTCCACCCATCTTGGATCCAGATGGGCCAATCACAATTTTGCTTAGTATAGAGTGGGTTCAATACAATGATTGACAGAGGAGCATCATGGCTCCAGATTTGAAAAGTCACATGTGACTGCACTGCTCTAAGCAGCAGGTCTGTCCAGCACAATGCCCCAGGCTGCTGAAAGTCAGACCTAACCATCACACTAGGCATCACTTATGGATCCAGATTCTGTTACTGCACTGCTTATATTTTGCAATGTTTTCAGAAATATATTTCAGGGTTAATTAATTCTGATATGTATATACATATCTTCTATTTTTTATCTTAATT